>LPNX010345081.1:134101-190998 GCA_001517045.1 Pseudotsuga menziesii | reverse complement strand
CAGTACAAAGGCCAACATCATGGCCAGGTAGTTTGGCTAAATGGTATTTCAACCTGTTAACCCCTCCTGCCATGTGACGCCCACATAATTTGCAACTCAAATTTTTCCTATTGTTGCCATCCTGGGGCTCACCATACTGCCAAAATGGGTCCAATGTCTTTGGCATTTTTGCAATTGGAAATTTGGAATGCTTCAAGCCTTCAATTCAAATGCAACCCTAGGGCACAAAAAAATTAAATTACATTAAACTCCATCGGAAAATAATAGCAACATTCTAGCTTAAAAAATCGTATCTCTAAATTTAGATTTTAAGCCATGAAAGATAAGAAGAAGAGGGTGGCTAAGAAGTAAAAAAACAAGCATGCTATTTTCCATTCTAATTTTTTAAAACCCCCATTTACATTAGCACTGTTTTTCATTTTTTGGGGCATGGAAATCAATGGCAAAATAGTAAAAACAAATAGCAAAGAAATAGACAAGAAATAGGCAACGAAATAGTAAAACTAATATGCAAAAAATCTTTCAAACAGTCCATGGCAAAAGATAGAAAAACAATGGATAAAATGCACATACTTTCAACACTTGCTCCACAAAAATCCTTGGTTGAGATGCTAAATGGTGTTTGAAAGCCTCCAAAGGTGTTGGTGGTCTCCTCAAGCCCTTCTCCTCCACTTCCAACAAGCTCATTTGCCAAATGAGAAAAAAAAAAACCAAGTTTTCCCTTTTCTAGGTCGCGGGTTGCCTGCCTAGGCGCTTTTTTCAGTCGACCCGTGCTTTTTCCTAAAAAATTGCGCCTCCAAGTTTTAAAAAAAAATCGCGATTTTTCCTCGGCGAAAAATCGGCCCGAGGAAAAAATCGCGATTTTGCCGATTTTTGCCGATTTTGCGGCGATTTTTTCAAGCTTGCTTGAGAGCATGCATCCATTGCTTAAGTGTGTAAGGGGGTTGAACAATAAGTTCATCCTTAAATGCCATGAAGTGTTCTACATAGAAGGCCATCTATTACACCCTTGTGGGTCAACCCAAGTAACTCAAATATATTGTTTGAAGATGTCTTCTCAGATAATCCCAAGGATTTTGGGAGCATCCTACTTGGGGATGCTCTTGGTCCGGAAATGTGCTCCCTAAAACACTCTTTTTGAGAGTGTTTCAAAGAGAGAGCAAACCAAGGTGATTGGGACGCTCCTTTCCCTTGTCCGAAGTGGCATGCTCCTCATGGAGCACCCTACTCGGGGATGCTCTTAGTGTGGAAACGTGCTCCCTGAAACACTCTTGTCAAGAGTGTTTCAGAGAGCGAGCAAACCAAGGTGATTGGGACTCTCCTTTCCCTTGTCCAAAGTGGTATGCTCCCCCATGTTCTCTCAGATTGGGTGCACACACCCCCCTCGTGCTCCCCCAACACTCTAGGGTGCTCCTTGATTTTGCTTGAATGCTCTCGTGAAAAAAAAGTGTTTGATTTTTATTTTTCTCTTAAAGGTGGGGTCTAGGTTAGGGTTAGGATTTAGGGTAACTCAAGGGGAAACAAAAGCACTTCTTCCTCATTATTTCCTCATTACATTCATCTTTGCAAGCTTGAGCTTGGAGTGGGTACCTTGGGCAACTTTGTCCTCTTGTTGGTTTTTTAGGAAAGCAAATTTGTGAGAGCTTGGAGGAGAGAACAAAGTCCATTATAGTCACATTCGACTACTGCAAATAGTTAGAGCTAAAGAAGTAAGCCCAAAGCCTATTCTTTGTAGTTTTTTGTATATCCTTTTGTTGTTTATTTGTAGATTTTTCCTCTTTTCCATCTTATTCCCATTCCCTCTTCTCCCTCATTCTATTGTGGGTTGTTCATCTAATACTCAAGGAAAAAGTTTTTCTTGTGGTTTATGCCTTTGGTCTTGATTTGCATGGTGTTGGTGGGAAATAGGCATGAGAGGGAAGAAGAGGACAGTGTTCATAGTCATAGAGTTCCATTATATGAACACGAGGAAGGTTTGAAAGGGGTTGAAGATGAAGGTGGAGAAAAAATTCATTAACAATTTAGCACCTGGCCACATGAGTGTGGTCTAAAGGCAATCAATGAGTTGATCGGGCTTGTATTAATGTGGGGTGTCAAGTTCAAATCCTTCAACTGGGTGTGGTTATAGATATTTTCTTGTAAATATATGAAGTATTTCTCAATTAAAAAAAACTTCATAAACAACTTTGTGGAAGTATGTGACAAAACATGAGTAGGGGAAAGTCTTAGAGTATGGTTGCCATTGATGTAAAAGGAGTTCATTAATGAAAAAGGAAATGACATGACATGTATGATGATGTGACATGTGTGATGAGGTTGCAAAGTCATATGATGATGTTTTAGTGCTCCCATGATGTTGAGTATGGTTGCCATTGATGTCAAAGGAGTTCATTAATGACAGAAAATGACATGACATGTATGATGATGTGACATGTGTGATGAGGTTGCAAAGTCATAAGATGATGTTCTAGTGCTCCCATGTAGTCATTTTTACTATTTGACACCTTTCTGTAAAAATATGGCAACTTGTTGAAACTCCGAAAATTGATAAAGTATAGGAAAAATCAGAGTTCATTAATGACAAAGGAGTAACAAAAAAAGTGATGACATGGCATGTGGCATGTGTGACGAGGTTGCAAAGTCATATCATGGTGTTCTAGTCCTCTCATGAAGTCATTGTTACAATTTGACACCATTATGTAAAAGTATGGCAACTTGCTAAAACTCTTGCTGAAACTTTGAAAATTTGACTAAGTATAAATTCTTCTTAATCTGCCTAAGGGGCCTCTGTAAAATACACTCCATCTTCTGTATTTGATGAATTAAATGATTATGAGGATATAGACTTCTAGATTGTTGTCGTGTGCATCTAACCAAATGATTGGTTTGTCAAGACAATCTCTGAAGGTGAAGTTATTAGTCTGTAAGGGATCATCCTTACAGTATTATCATGATAGATAATATTTCTATATATTTAATAATGAATTGATGATTTATTACATTGACGGGCTTACATTATATATGGAAGCTAACCTATGAATGGTTGGGACCTTGAAAAGATATGAACTTTGACATTTAACCTAATTGTTTATTTAAATTAATAATAATAGTAATATACTTATTTAGGTATATTACAAGTCATCCTGCTCTGAAAAGATTCGTCCACGAATCTTCTTACGAGCGTGCTACAACTAGAATTCTAGCCACGAATAATGGTGCCACGGTTTAGTGGTTCTTGAAATATTTGGTCGCATTTCCATTCAAATCTTTTCTTGCATATGATTCTGTAGATGAACGCATAACAACTATATGGAGTATTCTTCTGAGCTTCTAATCTGATGGTGTTCTTTTGACCTTCTATTTTGATGTGGATTTTTTATATTTCTGCATGCTTTGATATGGTTTTCTTATCTGTAGTGGCAACTACTAATATTGTACTTACTTCCTTGTTTGAAAAGCTTGTCTTTATTTGTTCTCTGAGAACCTTTTGAAATTCTAGAACATCTTGAGTTGTGACTACTAATATAATGTTTATCTCATCATTTGTCGCACCATCCTTTGGGTTTCGTTTTTCTATGTTATCATGATTGAGGTCATCTTTAAAACTTTTATTTTCATCATTTCATATAGCTTCAATTCTCTCATAATTGTTGTTAACATTGACTTTATTGACTTCATTGACTTCTACGACAACGTCATTTTCTTTACAATTGATATTGACATTGTGATTGTCAATATCATTTTGATCTTTCATGATTGTGTCTTCTACTTTTTCTGATTCATTGTTCTTGTTATCGTCTTTCTTAGCAAGTCCTTGTTTTGGAACTGACGTATTAATGTGCCTTGCTTCCCTACCTTGTAGGAAGCCACAACGAACTTCTAGTAGGCGTGCATACTTTTTACTAAGTATCGCATTTTGAGGTTTGTAGTTGGGATGTCTTTTCTTATCCCACCTGGTGTCTGGTTTTATAGATATTTTGTGAGGAGGGGTATAAGGAGTCGGTCGGCTAGGATTCCTTTCCTTCTTGGGGCTAGTAGCGATTTTATATTCATCCCTACTTGAATACGTAGGAGTCGCAGTGGTCCTTTGTTCCTCTTGACTTGGTAACTCGAGAGTCATAGTTACTTCTTCTATCGAGGGTGTAGATCTCAACACTTCTTTTGTCATGAGTGATGATGAAGACCCCAACTCTGCTTGACCTGAGAAATTTGGAGTCGACATAGCTTGTTCCTTTATGATAGGAATACTATCTTCTGACGTGAGTGCTGATGCAGACGTCATCTCTATTCGGCCTGAGCACTCGGAAGTCGCAACAGCTTCTTCCGACTTCCTTTCCTTCCTGGGGGTACTAGCGATTTTATATTCATCCCTACTTAAATACGTAGGAGTCGCAGTAGTCCTTTGTTCCTCTTGACTTGGTAACTCGAGAGTCACAGTTACTTCTCCTGTCGAGGGTGTAGATCCCAACACTTCTTGACCCGAGAACTCAGAAGTCGCAGCATGTTCTTCTTTTCTGGTTGTATTCCTTTCTTTTGTCATGAGTATCGATGTAGACCCCAACTTTGCTTGACTTGAAAACTTGGGAGTCGACCTAGTTTGTTCCTTTATGATAGGAATCCCTTCTTCTGATGTGAGTGCTGATGTAGACACTAGCTCTATTCGGCATGAGCACTCGAAAGTCGCAACAACTTCTTCCTTGATTTTGTCTTCTTCTATCGTGGGTGCAAATTCAATTTCCAACTCTTTATTTGGAAATTCTAGGGGCAGAACTACTTCTGCTATCTTAGGTGCCATAGTAGCTTGCGTTCTTTCGTTTGAAAAGTGAGATGCTGCAACATCTTCCTTCTTCAACTGACTTGAGGGGTAAGACTGGTGTGTTTCTGGTTTTTATTTGTCTGCACGCTTCTTAGGTTCTTCTTCTGGCCGTTGTATTATCAACATTTTTAGTTCTTTAACTAAGTCTTTTATATCTTCATGCAAAACTTGCACCACTACATCGATATCCGATATTTTCGTTTCAAGCTCTGTGGGTTTTATTTCTTTAAGCTCAAATTTAAAATCCTTTTTAACTTCTTGTGATGGTTTATCTCGTTTGAAAAACCCATAAACGCCTTTATTGAAGACCGATGGTTTATCTCGTTTGAAAAACCCATAAACGCCTTTATTGAAGACCATTTTGTATTACACAAAATCTTGAATTTTTTTTATAATAATAATAATAATAATTAATTAATTAATTAATATTATTATTATTATTATTATATAAACTCTATATATTGTTTTAATATATAGTTTATTTTTTGTTTGATTTTTGTATATATATTATAATATATTTTTTTATAATAATATTATATAAAAATATTATAATATTATTTTTTATTTTATTTAGATTTTTTTTTCTTGTAGGGTTCATGTGGATCCTTAGGGCATGACCAGAGGAGTGGAAGGGGGGTAAAGACACGAGTTAGAGAGAAATAATGCAGATAGGAGAGGAAGAGGGCGGATGTAGGGACGTTGCTGGCGCAAAGGTGGTCGATGGAGATTGGATGGGGTGTAGAGTGGGAAGTCGTTAGCTGAGAGAATTGGAGGACGAGAAGAGGATAGCAGCTAAGTCACTTGGTTCAAGTTCGTGTTCGAATTCGAAGACCTTGAAATTTGACAAAAAATCGGCAATGAAAATTTTGGGGATAAAATTCGACAAAAAATTCGGCAATGGCAATCAAATTTGGAAATTAAAAAAATATGAATTTTTTCAATAAAATTCATTATGCTCTGATACATCAACATGATAGCCATACAATCCAATGAAAAATGCCAATAAGTATCATCATTACTTTATATAATAAATGTTTTAATTATTTAAAAACAAAATTTTAAAAGTAAAATTTAATTAAAATATTTAAATTCTATTTTTTAAATATTTAAAAAATAGAATTTAAATATTTAAATATTTTAAATATTCATCTTTATAAATAAATAAAATATAAACTATTTTTTATAAATTAAAAAATTTCCATCTCCATAACTTTAAAAACATTACCATTAATTCTTTTTTCTTAACCTTAAAAAAACCACGTCTCTAAAAAATCTTATATGATATTCATATGTGACGACTAAGCGGCCTGTAGACATCTCGTTTTTCTTAACCCTAAAAGCCCATATTGAAAAAAAATAATATAATATTTAGATCGTATAAAAAAAATAATGCCAATGTGTCAATTGTCGAGACTTGAAAGTTTCAGACCTCAATTTTACGGTTGACTAACGAAACTTGGCTGCGGGCTCACACTAATGCTTCACAATGAGAAACATAGGTTCACGGACAGTGAATTCCTGCTTCAGAATGAGTAAAATAAGTTCACGGGTAGTGAATTTCGGGGTAAGGATTACCCGACCAAACCAAAAAATGTTTTTTAATGTCGAACTTCCACAAAATCGCCTCGATTTTAATAGATTTAGTTCATTCTAGAACCGCGAACGGTTAGGGTTTGAATTAGACAAAAAAAATCGGCGAATTTAACCGAATAAATTTGACTTGCGATAAAAATCGACGAATTTCGATTTTGAAGGCAAAAAATCGCCGAATCTGGTGACTTAGGATAGCAGTGAAGTGAGTATGGGTGTGAGCAGATGGGATGGAAGGTGGGCGTGAGTGGAAGGGACTACGGTGATGGCGCTGGCGGTTGAAAGGAAGGCTGACGATGGGGGCGCGTGAGTAGTGTGAATGTAGCAGTGGGTGGAAACACAGGCAGGTAGCTGCGCTGGGGGGTGGGAGTGTGGAGGTGTCGGGAGAGAAATGGAGCAGCGTGAATGAGAAGGCTGCTGGCAGCGTGAAGGGCGTGAATGTGAAGAATATTGGAGCAGGCAGGGTTATGTGGGAACGGAGCGCAGTGGAGTTAAAGTGCAGGGAGTTAGGGGAAACGACGCGGAGAGAATGAAGCATAGGAGCATGCAGGAGGGAACGCGCGGTGGTTGAGAGAAGGTAGGGAGGAGAATGGGAAGGTGGTGGAGTGCAGCGGAGGTAAAGGTTGGGAATGGCAGATGCGAGAGGAGATAGGAATGGGTAAGACGTTGTGGTTGGAGGAAGGAGGTATCCCGAGGTGGGAGTGGAAAGGAGTGCCAGGAGAGGGCAGCGGAAAACCCCGGAACATACAAGGGAAAGATGGGAATGTGCAGCGGAATGAGAGATTGTCCGAAGGTGTCGAAGTGTGTGAGCAAGAGCCAAAGCTCTAATACCACTTGTAAGGGATCATCCTTACAGTATTATCATGATATATAATATTTATATGGATTTAATAATTGCCTTGGTTGTTTAGATCATAGTTTTAAAAATCAGAATCAGACTTGGAATCGGTCGAGGGTCAACTTGGAATTGGAATCGGAATCGGTAATGAATCGGTCATAAATTGACCGATTTGAATTTAATGAATTGGTTTGCTAAAAAAATACATCAAATATTTAAATTTTAAAGAAAAACAACATTTTCAAGATTATAATCCATGATTCCAAGGCATTGAAGACAAAATAACCAAAATCTGCTCATGTATATACCATATAAGAGTCAATATATCAAAATGGCACAAAGTGTACTGTAATCTGGAGTCTGTGACTGTACTCTGTGGCATGTGCAATACATAAATGATAATACATGTAACATATCTAGGATACTAGAACAAAATACATAATCCATGAGGCCGAAGCGACTATGCCCTATATAGTAAAGGCTATATGGCCTGGAGAGTCCAAAAAACATGCTACATAATCAACTACATAAATGATAATACATCATCAATGATCATCATCAAACTCAGCACCACTGCTAGAACTAGAACTAGAAGAAGAACCAGAAGGACTAGCAAATGCATCATGATCTGGCTCAGTCTTGGGCTCCTCAGGATCAAAGTCATCTGCTAATGAAGTAGTAGTACTGGCTGAATGTCGACGTCGTCGACGACTATAAGTGCGAGGTTCTGATCGGCTAGTGCCTGCCATGCCTGGCACTGCTCTCTTAGCATCTACACCTGTATGAACTGATGGCATCGGCAGTAAAGGATCTGCATCCAACGGAACATCCAGCAAGTCCTCCAGCTCAACATCTATGTCATCACCAAACTTTGGCGGTTGGGTCTCCACGACCCATTCTAAGTTTGGATCTATATCATCCAACACAATGGGATCTGTATCAGGTCTTTTGCTCATCAATTGGTTGCGCCTGAGTCGGAGGTTGTACTGCACAAAGACTAGATCGTTTAACCGTTTTTGCTCTAAACGGTTTCTCTTCTTTGTGTGAATCCGCTCAAACAAAGACCAATTGCGCTCACACCCATAAGAGTTGTAGGTTTGACTTAGGACCCGAATTGCAAACCTTTGCAATAGTTTAGTATGGTTACCAAATGCCTGCCACCATTGTGCTGCGAATGTGAAGAGTCAAGGTAGTTAATAACTTAATTCAACAATCTAAACTTAATTCAAGGTAGTTAATAACTTTAAACTTTAAAAACGTAAGTTAATCAAACAATGGAAATGTTTACCTGGTTGGTCTTCCTCTCTTGAAATCTTAGCAACATTATTGGCAAAGGTACCTGTGGCGGCGGTGAAAGAGTTGATCTGTCGATGTATCTCCAATTGGTCCGCCTCATTTGGGACCATGCGCTCAAGGCAAGAATACAATCCATCTGCTACCTCCCCAGTCGGATCTGGATCAATATGCGCTCTATACTGATACCTTGGGTTAAGAAAATACCCAGCTGCATGTATAGGGCGATGGAGTTGATTGTTCCATCTCCTATCAATGATCTCCCAAATAGGCTCATACTTGGCCACTCTATCTTTGTATGCTGCCTTTATCTGCTCCTTTGCTTGATCCATAGCTTCATAAATGTAGCCCATGGCCAATTTTTTCCCATCAACCAACCGCAACACCTTAACAAGTGGCTCAGTAATTGCCACAACCTCTGCTGCTCTTTTCCAAAATGAAGAGCTTTTAATTCTTTTCTTGGTGTCTTTTCCATCTTGTTTGGGGGCCCAGTGGGATGAATTCCATTCATCACTTGAAAACATTTTTTCCAAGTTCTGTGCTTGGGAAAGGAGAGATTGCAACGTGAGGAAGTGAGTTGCAAATCTAGTAACTGTAGGCCTAACAAGCTCCCTGCCCTGTGTGTGTCTCCTCATCAAGCTCAATACCCAACCGTGGTTGTAGATGTATTTGGTGATGCTTTTGGCATGCTCTATAGTGTCCTTGATCCAATCCTGTTTGCATATGTCCTCAAGCATGAGGTCTATGCAATGTGCCGCACATGGAGTCCAGAATATGGTTTTATGTTTTTTCTCTAACATCTTACCAGCAAGAACATAGTTAGAGTTCCAAGTTCTGTGCTTGGGAAATGAGAGATTGCAACGTGAGGAAGTAAGTTGCAAATCTAGTAACTGCAGGCCTAACAAGCTCCCTGCCCTGTGTGTGTCTCCTCATCAAGCTCAATACCCAACCGTGGTTGTAGATGTATTTGGTGATGCTTTTGGCATGCTTTATAGTGTCCTTGATCCAATCCTGTTTGCATATGTCCTCAAGCATGAGGTCTATGCAATGTGCCGCACATGGAGTCCAGAATATGGTTTTATGTTTTTCCTCTAACATCTTACCAGCAAGAACATAGTTAGAGGCATTATCTGTGATGATTTGTACAACATTACTTGCCCCCACCTCCTCAACAATGTCATCCAAAAGACGAAATAATAGATTTGCATCTTTCACCTGATCAGATGCATCACTTGATCTCAAAAACATGGTTCCTCGTGGGCAAGAGACAAGAAAGTTTATGAGAGTACGCCCTTTCTGATTGGTCTATCCATCTGACATGATAGTGCATCCTGTTTTGACCCATGACTGTTTGAAGTCCTTCAAGTATTTTTCTATTGACACTATCTCTTTTCGCAAAAGAGATCCCTTCAAGTCATGCATACTAGGGCCCTTGAAGCCCTTACTAGCAGCTATAACAACACCCCACATAGGTTGGTAATAAGAAGAGCGTGCAACATTGAAGGGGAGATCAACATCATACCACCATCTAGCTATGTACTCATAGGAAGCTTCTTTGTATTTCTTCTTCCAATGGTCATCTAAGGTGGGATGAACATGTGTTGGAGGCATATGGGAAGCATTGGCACTAGCAGAGGATGTAAAATAGCTTTGAATGCCACACTTCTTTTTTGATTTACCCTTTTCTTGTGTAGTATCGGAGGGTGCAGCATACGTAAAAGGATCCCTAAGATCGGTAGGAGGGATAGATGAAGAGCCTTCAATTGAACCCGGAGCATAGGTCCCACCCATCATTTCAGCAAGCCTCCTCTTCTTTCCTACTTCTTCCTCTATCTCTTTTTGCCTAGCCTTAGTCTTTTCAAACTTCTTAAAATATTCTTGCATATCAGCTCTAATTTGTCCAATAACATCTAGTGGAGCTTCACATGCCTTCACTTGCCCTTTGATGGCAGCCAAGTGTTATTTAAGCTTGTAAATTCCACCACCCTTAATCAACTTCTTGCAATACTTGCAATACATAACCCCATCAACAGCATTTGCATGGGCCCATGCCGGATCTTTTGCTTTTGGGGCCATTTCGGATAGGCTGAAAGTTGAAACAACAACGAGCAAAATTATAATCATTAAACATAGTCTGTTTCATAATCATTAAACTTATGATCAAGGACTCCATTGAAATTCCATCCTCAACAAATAGTGAGTCGTGACTGTTACTTACCTCTGAAATTTGAATCTCTGATATTGATTATTGAGCAATGAAGACTGCCCACTTCTTGAATACTATCCTCCAACTTTTAGCCTTTAGGTACATTACAAATTTACAACAACATTAGGTTGCTGGAATATACATTTTGTCACAGAAAGTTTAACTTTATACCCCTTTAAAATTGAAATTCGTCTTTAATTTTCTGTTTTAATAGATCTAAGAAATTTCATTACTTGCACATATTAAAAATTATTATTGTGATCACTGTAAACAAATACTAGCAGTTTAGGACAATCAATACAAATTTCCAATTTGCATTAATTTACAAATAAAAGGGCAGAAGTATAATCAACAACTGTAACTAGGTTTTTTTCCTTTTCACCGAAAATATCAGTGATGAAAATAAGCTCTTCAATACTATAGAAAAGCTCGGCCTAGGAATGAAGATAACCAGTTGAGTAAGCCAAATTTGCTTACCCAGCCAAATCTGCAAAAGGGTCTACTGTATGACTAAGTTGGTAGGATACCAATGCTTAGGTTGCTCCAGCAACAAAATAGTGGTTCTCCGTAGAAATAAAAAATGATGAGAACATTGTAATGAGTTTTAATAAATGCATTAAAAATCAATGCTATAAACTATATATCGAGATAACCAACCTCCAATGAGAGGAGTTTTTTAATTTTAATGAATCAATGCCAAAGAGTCTTTTGAATAACAATATTTATACACAATCAAAGAAACTTGGCTAGAGTTATATCCACCTATGATGACAGTTTCCAGCATATGTAACCTTTCACCTCTGCAAGTGTATTGCACATAAAATTTAGGTATTATACTTGAGAATTTCAGATAAGGTTTAAGCTTTCAACTTCTTAATGAACTGCAAAGCCACATGATTTATTTTGATTCCAAAATGCATGGGGTATTTTCATAACACATGCCTAAAATTTCTTCAACATTGAAGCATATATTTTAAGAAATATGATATCTCTCATAATGGGAGAACATAAACTGAGTGCCATCTATTTTTTGACCATATAGAGCTTATGCAACTGCAAACAAGTAGCAAAGCATTCTTCTTTCAACATGCCATATCTTAGCCACACATGATGTGGATGTGGACTCTATTTTGACTTGTTTTGACAATGAAGTTTGAACCAGCAGTTTGCTTTGACAATCTACAACAGATTTGTCTTTTGGCAATTAACATGTCATGTGATAACTCCTAAAACAATTCATATTCGGAATTTGAGGGCAATTTTTACATTACAGCAATTGTATACCTCTATAAAGACTCCACAGTGCACACTCCACAGGCCCACAATGCCACTGTCCTCTCAAGCTTCAGCTCTGTCCCGATTCACTTACGGAGTCACGAGTCACTGCTATTCAGTGTTAGCAACTCCACAGTGCACACTTGTCACTGCCCACTCCAAGACCGAGTCATTGTCAAACCCCGTCCAAGTCTATGCTCGCTCCAAAGTTCAACGTTTCAATGTTCACTTCAACTTTCAAACAAAAACAATAAAATGAGTTTCGACTAGTAGTTCTTTTTTTTGTGTTGGGCAGTTAGGTAGGGAGTGGGATAGGTTAGGACCTAGGTTAGGGAACGATTTGTAAACAAATAAAAAAAAAAGTAATAGTTTAAAACTTTAAACTTAAAAAAAATAAAAAAAATAAAAACAAGTCTGATTAATACCAAACCGGACCGGTCAGATGCTAACTTGGCTTGTTGGACCGGCTAGTTACCAAACCGGACCAGTTTGGTTACCAACCGGCCGGTTCGGTAACTAACCGGTCCCCGATCCGGTTAACCAACCGGTTTGACCCGGTTTGGTACCGAATTGGTGAACCGGCTGGTTCCGGTTCCGATTTTTCCGATTTTTAAAATTGTGGTTTAGATAGACAACTTTTTTATATATTAATACTCCCCTACTAGTTGTTATTGAGCCGCCAGAATACCCAATAAGATAAGAGTAATCCATAGCCCAAAGAGTAATCTTGGATGGTGTTAAAGACCATCTCATTCCCCATCTAGCAAAAAGGAAAACAACTAAAGAGATGTGGGACACTTTGAACAAGTTGTTTGAAGCCAAGAACGAGAACTGCAAGATGGCATTGAAAGACAAGCTACACAATACCAAAATGAATAAGGATGAGGGTGTAGCCTCCTGCTTGACTTGTGTGGCGCAAGTCAAGCATGAGTTGGTAGCTATAGGAGAGATTGTCCTTGATTCAGAGTTGGTGAGGATAGCCCTGAAGGGCTTCACCAAGAAGTGGGACGTCTTTGTGAAGTGCATTGTAGGTAGAGAAAAGCTTCCTAATTGGTCCAGATTGTGGGATGATTTTACTAAGGAGGAGATCTGAGAGGGGTCTCAGGGTGGTCAGGTCAATGAAGAAGTGGAGCAGAACATGGCACTTGCAGCAAAAGCAAATAAAAAAAAGAAAGACATGGGCTTTACCAAGAAGTGGGACGTCTCTGTGAAGTGCATTGTAGGCAGAGAAAAGCTTCCCAATTGGTCTAGATTGTGGGATGATTTTACTCAGGAGGAGATTCGGGAGGGGTCTTAGGGTTGGTCAGGTCAGTGAAGAAGTGGAGTAGAACGTGGCACTTGCAGCAAAAGCAAATAAAAAGAAGAAAAACATGAGCCAGGTCAAGTGTTATCAACGTGGTCAGATAGGACACTATTCCTCGAAGTGTCTTGAGAAGAAGAAAGAGAATATAGAAAAAGATTCAATAACGACTATAGCAGTAGAAGACTTTGCAACCAAATCGAGCATCAATTTTCTATGGCCTCTATTGACTCTAGTAAGTTCTTCCTTTGAGCATGTCTGGGTTGTTGACAGTGGGTTAACCAGACACATGACTGGAGTCTATGATGCCTTTTAGATTGTCATGGAGTTGGGACCAAGACACTTTGTTCAGACAGATATCGACAGTCCACAAGTGGCGATATGAGGGGTTGGAATAGTTAGGTTCAACTAGACCTTGTTGAGGTCTTGGAGATACATAGAGTGCTCTTTGTTCCTGGGATGAGAGTTAGCAAGCTCTCGGTGTCATCCTTTGAGGATGAAGGTTATGGGATGATGGTGAGATCTGGTCATGTTTTATTGTATCGAAGAGATGAACCAGTTGGTACTACCATTCTATTAGGAAATCACAAGGACATGTTATTTGTTTTGAGATGTTAGATTGTATGTCCAGGCATAAGGGGGTGGTTGTCAGAGTCAAAGGGTGGGGCAGGAGATGCACCTGATCGATATGTGATTTATATTTCTTCTGATGAGGAGAGTGGCTCTCTCCAGAGCACTGTCTGGAGACTCATCTAGTCCAATGATGGTGATGATGAGCAGGTGGATGAGGCTCAAGTTGAGTCTCAGGTTTCAATGTTCCAGTATGAAGTTGGGCACTTGTATCCAAGAGAGATTCTAGTGCAGGAGGGAGTTGCACTAGGAGTTAGAGGTGGAGATATAGATGGTGCTGTGGACCTTCCTTGTTAGGAGGGAGTGTAACTTTGAAGGTCCTTTCTCATATTTTTGGTGTGAGTGTGATGAGAAGGACTTGTAAAGGCTTTGTCATTTGTGTCTTTTATATAAATAAAGTGAATTTTGCCTTGTACTTTATAAAGTGGGTCACTTTAAGTGATGTATTTAATAATTGATGAATTTAATTATTAAAAATGAATGTTCATTAATTATTAAAAGTGAGTTTTAATGATGACTCTTGATCTTGTAATTAAATCTCAACCCTAGATTAGGGTAGTTAGGGAAAGTAGTTACAAATTTGAAGTTGTTGCAGCTGCAACTGTTTTCCCAAATTTTTCAAAATTTTGGACCCTCCTTTTGGTTTTATCTTGACTGAATTTGTTTGGATTTCTGAACTCTGTTTTTTCTCTGCTACGAATTTCGATTTTGAGGTTGACCTGACGTCAACTGTTTTTTCTTTCATCTCGGAGTTGAATGATCTAAGAACTGCAAATGCTCTTGACTGTGGAACTTAGCATTTTTTGATTTTTACCGCTGCCGGAGTTTTGTTGAAGATTGAGTCGGGGTTTTAGTGCTCTGTGCCATTGCTGTTCCGGAGATGAAACGAACTTTTTTAACCGCTGTGCAACTTCAAAGTGTTCCGAGCACTTAACGTTTCGATAATTTTTTTTTATGTTTCAATGATTTTAAATGTTTTTATTTATCACCGTCGGGAGTATTTTGGACAGTGAATCGGGATCGTAGTTCCCTACACGGCCGTCGTTGCGGAAACTAAATGATGATTGTCCCAATGGAAAGTCTGGTTTTTCACCGATGCACTTTTATTTCAATTGTCTTTTTTGGACTGTTGGCGGTTTCATTTTATCATGGTTGCGGAGCCCATAGCTTTACTATTGACAATTCCGTATTCTTATTGGTTCAAACCTTTATGCTTAACTTTGATTTTTTCGCTGTCGGAAGTCTGTTAACGATTGCGTCGGGGCATTAGTTATCTATGTCACCGACGTTTCGGAATGGAAACGATGAATGACCCGACAGACAGTTTTAATCCTTGCCGATTCCGTGGTTTTTATTGTTCAGACCTTTAATTGATTTGCTTTCTTTTCGCCATCGGAGCTGTTTATGACTATTGATCGGAGGGCTAGTCCTTATGATCTCCGCCGTTGCGGCTGCTTTGTCAACTATCCGCCCGTTGTTAGTGTTTCTAATCGCCAACACTGCGGAGACGTTTAGCGTTAAAGGGCTTTGACGCCGACTGACTTAATAGTCTCGCAGGACCCGTAGTCTGTTCGCTGTCCGCCGTTGCGGCTATGAATAGGACTATCCCTCCGTAATCATTAGAGTTTTCGATCGCCAGTGATATTTCCTGTTTCGCGGAAGCGGTAGTCAATCTATCTTCTGCTATTGCGGCTGCGTAATGAACTTTATCGCCGATGATTAGTAGTTTTGAGCTTCGACCGTTGGCTTTAGATTTGCTGGCCGTCGATGTTTTTATGTTGACCGCGGAACTTTTAGTCTGTCTAAGGCCCGCTGTTGCGGTTGTGAATGGGACTATCCTGCTGATGTATATAGTGATTCCGCCCGCCGTTGAGAGTATTGTTTTCGCCCGATGCTTAGTAGTTCTGCTCGCCGAGAGGGTTTTTCCTCGCCTTTTTGTGTACTTCTACTTTATTTTATGATGCCGGAGTTGTTTCGTGGGTTTTTGGTCAAGTCTAAGTTTCTCCAGATGAAGCACGGTTTAGGGTCCAGATGGGCGGTTACTTTGCTGTGATTCATGTTTTCTTCGGTGGATTTCGAGTTAGTCCATATGCGGCCTCGCTTGAGTTAAAGAATCTGTCTTTCAGGCTTGTGATTTTAGGATATGAACTCGTAGGAGTTTTTTTTTTGCATTATGATGCATTAAAGTTCATTTTACAGGATGTATGTTTTGATACAGTTTGTGTACTTTGTCAAACGATAAATGGTCTAAGAACAGTTTGTGTTTATGACAAGATGATTTGCTGCTGTAAAGAGGATATGTCTAAAAGGGAAGCAACAAGGTAGGAAGTGGCTTAAAAAACGAAGAAGCAGAAATGAAGAAAGAGAAGAAGGAAGTAAGGGTCTAAGATCTCAACAGATCGACAGCAGTAGAGGCCCAGGCTTGGGAAAAGTTAATCGGTTACCAAGCTGGTCCTTTTTTATAAAAGTGCTCTTAAGATCTTATTCTGAAATGTAACGTATTGTATAAATCATGAGCACTCACAAAGGACAAAATTGTGAGATTAAACGGTTGGGGGATCCCAAAGGTCACCCGGTGGGGCAACCCAAAGGTTTTGCTGTTTTTGTATAAATATAGGAAAGTTAGAGGAAGTAAAGGACTTTTTCCCAGTTAGATTTGTGAAGACATATTGTAAGAAGAACTATTTCCTTTTGCAATAGATAATTACAATTTGCCTGCTGGAGAAAGCTTGGTGGAATGTTCAAATGTTGTGCTATGGATTTGTTGAAGAGGAACTATTTTGTTTTCAGCTTTGTGTTCATTAACTGTGAGATCGTTCTAACTTTTTGAACCTGTGTTCTTGTATGAATGTTCTCTGGTTTATTTTATGAAAATTTCCACTATGAGTAATGAATGCTGTTCATAAACAATTGGCTATCTGGTTGTTCAAATATCTTTAAATGTTCATGTGTTTTGAAAGAAGTATCAGCTATCCGTGATTTTTCATAATGCATGTACAAAATACATTACTCATCAATGAATGATAATCTTGCTCCCTAGGGATAGGTTAGGTAGTTAGTTTTAATTTCTTGCTGTGTGTGATTCAGATGCGAGAGAGTTTAAGACGAGAGGTAAGAACCTGCGCATCACATTGTGACTGCTCCTCGTATTCTCTATCAATCTGCATTCTTAGATAGGCACTTGCATCTCATATTTAAATATAAAAAACTAAAATATACACGGTGGACCGAGCCGCAACCGGTAAAACCTTTTATTTTTGTTACTTGACCTACGGTAGCTGGACCGCAAACCGGACGGATTCCCCATACCAAACAGTAACGGGCTAGTTGGGAATGTTTACTGGGGAGAATCCCTTGCTGTCGTTGCCTGCGATTTTCCAGGCCTCAACAGAAGTATAAGACAAAGTGAAAGGACATTGATGAAGATAATCACCATGAGGAAGGGAAGAAGAAGAATGTGAAGAAGAAAGAGGAGATACCCTAGTGAAAGTGGCACAATTTCCAAGAAGAGGGGCAACAACACGTTTTCCATGGCATCCATAAGGTGATCGTACAACAGTTTGACAAGGCCGTACAACAGTATGATAGGGCCATACAACAACACATGTGGGCAGAAATCCCAAGGTAATGCTGTAGCATTTAATGTAGACTGACAGGACCATACAACAGAGTTAATTCTGGCACGAAAAATGAGGCATAAAGTATAGGCCGTACAACACGTGTGAGCAGGTCGTACAGCAGGCCGTACAACTGTTAATTGGCACATTTTTCAAGGTATTTTGCTACTATTTCAGCTCCTGTTTTAGTTTAGTGAAATTTTCTTAGTGAGGGTTGAAGAAATATTTTCTTGTGTTGAAAAATTTCTGGGTACTCTTCTTTAATGAGAAGTTCTTCTTCATGGTTTTCCTCAAGTTGGGGATTTGCCCGGTCATTTGACCAAAATATCTGTGTACAATTTGTTTGCTTCATCTTCAGAGTTTGATTAGTGTCTTTGGATTTGTGGTTTTAATTTCAAAGTTTATGAGCAAATTTTAATTAAAGCCCTAGACATTTAAATTGTTTGACATAATGCATGTGTATGAAATTATTATGTTTATGCTAGTTTTTCTTTAGTGCATTTCCTGGGACATTACTTTAATTTGCAACATGCCCTTCAGCCTTGGGTCAACAAGAGCTACAAACCCTTAGCCCTCCTTGAGAGACCGTGCTTTTGACACCACTATCAAGACATCTCTTCCAGGACGTCCCTCATGGATTCCCTTATCCGATCCACTGTTCTCTATGGCTCAAATATTTGGGGGCCTTGTTTGCTTGTGTTTGGTTGGGCTTCATTTGATAGAGTCTAGATTCTTTTCCTTTGGCGCGTCATCAGGTGCAAGCAAATATTTCCTTAGCACATTTTTTAGCAAAGTTTGGTGCTCAGTCGTTTTGACTTGAGATGGTGTTCAGTGTGGTCCCCTTTCTGCATTGCATAAGGAGCTTTGCTGACTCTGCAACAGGGCGGGACCAATAATTGTACTTGGCCAATTGTTCTTTAGAGACTATTGCCTCGTCTAGCCCTTTGGGTTGTGCTCAAGGTTGGTTCATGAGGTCTCATATCTCTTTGTTTTCGTGGGCATTAATATGGATCAAATCTGTTTTTTTTTTATAATCCTTGGATGCACCTGGCCACCTCCTACCTATTTGACAAAAGTTGAATAGGATCATCAGAGATGACATTTACAGGCAGTTTATCTAGATCACCTAGTTAACCCTCAAGGTAGGTTATGCCCTAAGATCACCTTGTAAGCATAGCACTACTTGGAGATGAGAGACAAACTCATTATTAGACCTCGATATACCCTCCGCCATTGGTTACATGCTCTTCACATTTCCCTTGGCCACTGTGAAGTGGGTTCTCATAGACCTTGGGTAGAGATGGACCACCAGATTGAGTGTTCTAACAGGATCTGCTAGCTTTGCCATCTTCAAGTGGTCGAGATAGAAGAGCACTTCATCTTTCATTGCCCTATCTACTACGAGATCATAGGTAGGTTCCACTGCCTTGTTTAGAGGGACTTCGATCCTCACCAACTTCTTCATATACCTCGACCAAAGATGCTTTACATTATACGTACATGAGGCCGTTAGGTTTCGAGCCCATATTCTTTAGCCTTTTTCTTGACCAAATTCTACCTAGTGGATCACTTCCTTTTTCAAGATGCTACCCTTAAGAAGGGGCACTAAGTGATAGTATAATAGTAGCACAACCTTAGCCTCTAGGTCTGTATGGACTTGTGGGATCTTCCCTCATCCCCTTAGATTTCAGTGGCATGACATAACTAGATCCCTCCCCATGAGACAAAGAACACCCCCCAGGTTTAAGCGATGGGCTACCTCCTCTAGACGACAACGTAGTGTGTAGGCCAAACCTTCCACCAGTGCTTCCTCTGGACAACATACTATTTTGAGTTTACTTCATTCAACCTATTGTTAGGAGAGATGGGTGTATCCCATGATAGACCTACTATAGTACTTTTATTTTCTTAGTCTTGGATATTTTACTATTGTACATCACACTCCCTTGCGGCCTCTCGTGCTTGGGGTTGAGGGTTTTTCATGTTTCCTTTTATGCTTCAACATAGACCTCACGCTTTATTCAACTTTACTTTCCTTTACTGCCACTTGGCCTTTTATAGGAGATTGTTTGATTTTCCTGGTTTGTAATGGCATCATTGTACTCAACAATCCCTTTGACCTACCTTTTTGGTCATTAATAAAATTATTTTATTTTACCTTATCTAGGTTGCAGCTACTTAAGATTGCAAAGACCTAGATATGGTAGTTATTTCCTCACCTTCAGGTGCTTATTGAGTAGAAGACAGGCATTGGGTGCGATAGTTATGAGTGGGATGACTTGAGCACTGAAAGAGATGGCGTTGATGCAATGGTGGACATTGTTCTTGATAGTCAGTTTTGGTCCACAGCTGAGGTATGTTTTGTCATTCTCCAAGCCAATTCATCATGTAATTTGGTTTGCAAATTTAGATTGGCCAGTCATTGGGGGAGTGTATGAGCAAAAGGATAATATGCTAGGCCAAATTAAGGGCGTTTTTCAACCTAGAGATATGAACTTGTATAATCATATTTGTGTAGAGGTGGATAAATGGAGGGAAATGTTCAATATTCCACTGCATGCCTTAGCATATGTGCTTACACCAAAATAGTATCATTAATCATGGACTCAAGCAATGGCACCTGGTGGCGGGGTGAAGAGAGAAACACACTCAAGATCCATGGGTTCAGGCATCACTGTATATGATATTTTGAAAGGGAAATCAAAATACACATTTACTAGCCTTCCGGCTCAGTTCAGGTTATCAGACTATCATCAACCTTCAGTATCAGACTATCAAATTGTCATCAAACTATACCTAAGTTATATACAGTCATCCTTCCATCCATATCCAAATATCGACTTCTATATTTATCAACTAAAAACAGACTTAGATTAAATAGACGATGGCTCCAAGACAGAGATCGTATCAAATACATGACCAAAAAAACATCCTTAAAAAGTGACATTTGAGTAATTACCAAAGGGATATTATCCCTAGATTTTTGAATTGTTATCAAACTATACCTAAGTTATATACAGTCATCCTTCCATCCATATCCAAATATTGGCTTCTATACGTCTCAACTAAAAACAGACTTAGGTTAAATAGACCATGACTCCAAGATAGAGATCGTATCCAATACATGACCAAAAAAACATTCTAAAAAAGTGACATTTGAATTGTTACCAAAGGGATATTATCCAGACTGCTTTGGGGTTTTTATGACAGTCCTGAGTCTTCTACAGTGAACATACAGTCTGATTTTGCAAGTGTGAACAGTCCAAGTTTCTACAGTGTTTGGTTGATGTTTTACTGCTTGAAGTGTACGGTCATCCACAGCTCTGAGTTTGAGGTCATCTTCAGTACAGTCCTGAGTTTTTCTGAGTGATTTCCTTGAGGATAAAAAGGTCTAAATTTGAATTCTGCTACAGTGTGCACAGTCCAAGTATTCTACAGTGACAAGGTATGTATGTACAGTGATGTGTTTGTATGTCCAGTTAAGAGTACAAGTATACACATGATGAAGCGTACAAGTGTATGAATGTACAAGTATATGTACAATGATGTATTTATATGAAGTGTACAAGTGTATGAGTGTACAGTGAAGTGTACAAGTATATGTATGATGAAGTGTACAAGTGTATGAGTGTAAAAGTATATGTACAATGATGTATTTATATGAAGTGTACAAGTGTATGAGTGAACAGTGAAGTGTATGTACAGTGAATGTAAGTGATATGATACACTTTATGATGACAATGCATGTGCTTATGATGTACACTCTGTGATGCATGCACTCCTATACTTTATGATCTATGATGCATGCATGATGCACTACTACAGTCTATGATGATGATGTGATGCCATGATACACTCTATGATGATGATGATGTGATTATGCATTCCTATATACGATGATGAACATGCATGCTATGGTATGATGATGCTCTCCTATGCACTATGATGTACACTTGATGTTGATGATGCATACATGATGCACATTGAGATGATGATGTATATTAGGTGATAAGGATGCATACCCTATGATGATGATGCTGCATGCTTATACTCTATGACGATGCATGATGATCAGTGAAAGCATAACAAAATTCCTTGATGAATGATTGTGTATGATGAGGTGTACAATGGTGTACATGAGCAGTGTATGGCAGTGAAATGACATATTAGTATATAGTGATAACTTGGCAGTGATCAGAGAGCAGAGATTATCAACAGCAGGTTCAATATTTGGTTTTGACAGGTCCACAGGTTCAGTTTTCTTCAGGGTGGTAGGGTGGTGCTAGGGCTCACAATATCTTGAGGTAAGCTGTTGTAGCAGCTTGTCAGTTGTAGCCCCTTCCAGTTGTAGTTGGTAAAGTTGTATTAAATTTGTTTACCTCAATTGTTGCTGGGTCAAATTTATTTTTAAAAAGCCTTTCGTGGTTTTACCCCCAGGACTTGGGTTTCCACGTCAAAATATTGTGTACTGTGCATCTTGTTATTTTCATGTACATTGATGATATGCTATGATTGGTGATTAGTAACTTGCTCTTGATTAAATTTTTTATAATTGTGCAAATACTGGTTCAGCCCCCTCTCAGTATTTCAACAATCCCTAGATTTTTGAACAATCAGAAGACCTTCTTTCAAAGTGAGGGCTTCTTTCGATAATTGATAGGCTTTGTGGTTAAATTCCTTGTAAATGTGAGCAGAAGAGACCTACAATTGAACTTTTATCTCCAACATCCTTTCCATAATAGGTCCCAAAGCCGAATTTGTGATTTGGCTTTTGCCATTGGCTTGGTCCATTGATAGTTTAGAATCCCCTAGAACCTGCAACCTGCTAAGTTGCTTGTCTATAACAACTTTAAGTAGTATCTTGGGAGCCTAGAATTTTGCTCTATTTTTAGTGCCAATTGACCAACTTCGTACTTGAAGAAAACTGATGACTTTATCCAGATAAAGGATGGCCCTTTCTCCACACACACAAGGTGCACCTTGGCAGGCTCCATAAAAAAACTCCCAAGGCCTTGTGAAATGAATACTAGGCTCTTGTAAAGTTCTAGGAACTTTTTGTTTAGGAGGGTTCCGACTTTCTCCAAAAGATAGCCTAATTTGAAAGGAGGCTAGATGAGCCTCCTTTCCATCAGATTTCATCTTGTTCCTAGTTAGAGAAATTCCCATAAAACATGACATGGAAGGGCTTTGTAGGAAGAACTGATCTATTTGTCATCTAGGATTCTAAGCATTCCAAAAAAGAAAAATTATCCCATTGATTTTGTATAATATAACTATTGAGCACCTGCAACCAAACAACCTTAGAAAAAGAACAATTCACAAATAGATGATCCACAACCTCACTTGCACTCTTACATAATTAACACCAGGTAGGGCCAATCCAGTTCCTTTTTTGACTGTTATCCTAGGTTTAGGCTAGTTATATGCAAGCATTAGATAAATTGGTCCTCGATGAGGAGTGTGTCACCATCTNACCAGGT
Organism: Pseudotsuga menziesii; assembly: GCA_001517045.1. Classification (NCBI taxonomy): domain Eukaryota; kingdom Viridiplantae; phylum Streptophyta; class Pinopsida; order Pinales; family Pinaceae; genus Pseudotsuga; species Pseudotsuga menziesii. The sequence continues at coordinate 167,953 of LPNX010345081.1, read as the reverse complement.
AGGGCCAATCCAGTTCCTTTTTTGACTGTTATCCTAGGTTTAGGCTAGTTATATGCAAGCATTAGATAAATTGGTCCTCGATGAGGAGTGTGTCCCCATCTGGAAACAATCAAGCCACTATTAAGTGGCAACCATGTCTTAGGGACCAACCATGCACTTAGAGATTGAGGGAATTTGACTTCTCTTGGGTGGTGGAACAAGCATGGTGGTTCTGCATCATAGCTACAGTTTGGCAACACGTGCTTTCACAGGTTATAAACACTTATTTTGCAGAGAGGTTTTGGAGTGCCTACAATTTCATTCACTATTAGAAGAAATAGATTGAGTCTAAATTGATCAGATAGCTTAGCTTATGTGCATTACAACTTGCCATTGTTTTCCCATTACTGCGAGGATTCGAAGATGGATAAAGCATATATGACTGGGACAACAATCTAGAGGATAATTTGGACGATGGAGAATTGGGTTTGGAGCAATTGGAGAGTGCTCTTTTTTGATGATGTTGATCGTGGTGAGATGCCACCCCCATCTACTGCCATGGCCACCCTGATTGAGCCTCGAGCAACAGTCTTCATTTTCAGTTCCACTTCCATCTACATAGTTACCTTTGGTTTTGGCTTTTAGTTTGGCTCTGGCTCCACTACCGTATAGAGGCTCATTAGGAAATTCTGGTGGTGCAAAGAGGAAGGAAAAGTAGCTAGAAATTAATAATTGTTTCTCCATTTTCACTACTTTATTTGTCATAGACTTTAGTTCGGTTAGTGTTTTGGACCGTTTTGTCCTTGGACCTTTCATCTTCATACTTCAATTAAATTATCATTTTAGAACTTATGATATATGGCCTATTTTGTAAGCATAACATCATGTTGACATTTGGTGGATGGCCTATTTCATTCCATAAGGAAATGGTCTACTTCGTATGGTTTAAAAATTTGATGTTTGTAATTGCTAGATGGTTGATGCTTGAATGATTAATCATTAATGTACTATGGATGAAATTTCTAACTTCATAGTAATATAGTATTCATCTATAAGTAACACAAATATGCATGTTTTCATTAATCCTGTAGCTAATTTGGCATTTTGCATGTTTCTTTTGAATATAAATGCGTTTATATATATGAAATTATATATTATCAAAAACCTTTCTGGGGATGCTCTACTCTTAAGATTTTTTGAGAAATGGCAATCTTGAAGCTCTTGTTCCCCTCCTGCTCCACTCCCCACCTGCTCTGCTTTGGCAACCTTGGTTTTGATACCAAAAGTTGCCATGATGAAGCCCATATTGCAGCATAACAAGGAGAAATGAGAGAGAAACCTGCGCCATATACATGAATTGAATTCCCACACAAAGGGAATACAAGCACTTACTTATACATCCCAACAGACTTTGATTCTTCATGAATTTAGTAACTTTGGTGGGATGCCTTCATGCCAAGTGTACTGTACTTAGTATAATCCTGTATAGCTCCTTGAGACATATTCTCTTACAACTTAATACACCTCACTTTGTATGAGAAATACAATCAAAATCCTCTTTTTTCCTTTCCTCATATTAGTTATGCACACACACACACACACACACACACACTTTTAGATCTTTGGATATCATCTATCATCTAAAAATCCTAGGGCACAAAACCACCTAGCTCACAAACTAAATCTTTGCAACATTTTAGTCTTTTTAATCATCACCATATCAAAATGTGTTGATTTTTCTGAGCAACATCGAGAGCCATTCTCCTAGGAGAATGAGGCCACTTGGTCAGTGACCACGGTGAAGACTCAACCCAGTGTTGAGTGACCATTCTGTTGAATGGTAGATATCTGGTCTGGGACCATGATATAGACCCAACTCTGCCCTGGGTAGACTCAACCCAGTGTTGAGTGACCATTCTGTTGAATGGTAGACATCTGGTCTGGGACCATGATGTGGACGAGTCTAGTACTGGTAGACTCAACTTAGTTCTGAGTAGCCATTCTCTTGGAGAATGGAGGCGCTTGGTCTGTTACCAAGTATTTGACCTAGGGTCAAATTATGCATCCCATGGCTGAGGCACCTGGTCTGTTACCAGGAAGGCACTATAAGCCCTAGACTGGGTCTAGGCATGTGTGATACTCTGACTCTTGATCTATGGGCTGTGTACTTCTCCAAGGATTATCTACCCTTGGTTAAGTTACCCTAGTACCAGATCTAGCTGTCACACAGAGTATGAGATAAAAGCATTAGTAACTCTCTTGGTTTATGATGATGTACTTTTGGAATCAAAAGGACCACAGAAAATGACCACAGGGGCACTTGGAAAAAGGCTATAGTCAAAAGTCAAAAATACATAAGGACTTTTGGACTACAGGAAAATGACCACATGTGAAAATCAAAGTAAATAAGGACTTTTGGTAAAAGTCAAAAATACATAAAAGACCTTTTTGGTAAGAAGGTAAAAGGGAAATTAGGAAAAGAATAAAATACTATTATTTTATCTTTTCTAATTTTGGTCCACTTACAGGTGACTAAAGGCTATAAAAGAAGATTAAGTCTTCTCATTACTACACACTACTTTGCTCTCACAGGTGAAGCTGCTCTTACTGAAGATTTCATTGAAGATTGTTTTTATGTTTTTGCCCCAGCTAGGGCATCATCATTCATGTGAAGTCAAAACCTCATCTAGGGTTTCATCAGCAGATTCATCTTCAGATCCAGAACATTCATTTTCAGACCTGGGCAGCCACTTCCAGATCTTGGGCAGCCTCACTGTTTTCCTGGGCAGCTGGATCTTTCACTGGCAGCCGCCTTTTTATGGGCAGCCCTTTCTTTTTCTCTTTGGGCAGGCCACGGAGGGGCACTGCCCTCTTGGCACTCACGGGAAGCCTGCTACAGGCATACCCGTGAAGGTGTGGCTCACGACCAACCCTTGGGTAGCCGTAGGGCAGACCCACAAGGGTTGCCGTGACCCTACAGTACCTCTGGGAAGTCCACAGGCATACCCGTGAGGGTTCTGTAGCAGCCCAAGGCTGTACAGTCCCTCAGGGAAGCCCACGGGCCAACCCGTGAGGCCTCGGACAGTGTGCCAGCAGCAGCAAAGTTGCCACAGGGCAGCTGGGCAGACCACAGAGCAGGCGGGCAGACCACCGTACAGCAGATCTGGCAGCTGCACAATTTCGGGCAGGCTCAGACAGATTCTGGGCAGTCTTGAAAATTCTGGGCAGCCTGTAATTAATTTTCGGGCAGCCTGTGAGATTTGGGCAGGACTGAAAATCAGTCACTGGCAGTGACAGGAAATTTCCGGGCAGTCTGAAATTAATTTTTCGGCAGCTGGGAAGTTATTTTTGATTTCTGGGCAGCCCTAATTTTCTCTTGGGCAGATCTGATAATTACTTGGGCAGATCTGATATATTTTTGGACAGACTGTTTTGGTCAGTTTTAGTTATAACTTATTTCCAGGCAAATCTGGAAATTTGAGTACCTAGAGTTTGAAACCCTTGTTCTGAATTTTGCTGGCAAATTTCTCTGTAACTGTGGTGAAACCCAGATTGGAGTTTGAGGAACTTTTTGAAGAATTTCTAAGTCATCTCATTTACGAGATGAGCTACTAATGCTTTTTGGGGTTTTTGTCCTTTGAAGGTTTCCCCAGTGAAAAACTCTTGTGTCCATTGTGCTGATGTGATGAATGTGATTTTTACTGCACTTGTCATTTGTTATTTAATTTGATCTGCAATTTTTTAAGTATTTATGCTAATGCTAAAATTCAACAAAATGGTCATCATCCCTAACATGTTCAACCTTTAATACATGCTGATAGTGACAAAGCTTTATTTTCAAGAGAAATTAGTGGTGTTCTTTACAAATTTGACATTCCTATCTGTTCCTTCTAATTCATTATTGAAAGTCAAAACTTTTTTTTATCACCTTTGGAAGTAATTCTTGATGCTTTGTTAAAATATTTATTTTCAATCTGCAGTCACGTACTTGCAATCTGCGGGAAGCTGTCATTATTGGAAGTGTCATTCAGAAAGTCTCGATTCCTTCACTTCATTCTAGGTGAATTCCAAAACCATGATATTTTTCCTGAGCTGCATTGCCCTGTTAGTGTAAGCTTGGTGTATAGCTTCTGATCATGTAAAGGTAATCTTGTGTATGTTCCCAGTTTTCTGGAGAAAATTATGTGATCCTACTTTTACAGTAGAGATGTTTGCAATGATATGGTCTTTTAAATGGGAAACACATTATTATATCACCTCATTTCTGTATAAAATTTTCTGTAACAGTGCTGGTCTATTGAAAATAGCAGAGATGGAGTACTGTGGGACAAACAGGTATGGATTGTTTTAAAAGTTGGCAAAGGGTCAAGATTTGTTGAAATAAAATAATAGTTTTTCTGTTTTCAGTTTACTGTTGAGTGGACTCCATGAAAAAGAATATCAAAACGTTGCTGTTTCATGTATGTGAATGTTCCCTTCGAAGACTTAACAGAGAAAAGTGATTCCTGGGGAAGCAAACATCACTTTGATTGGGTGGATCTTCAGATATGACATCTTAGATCTTTTCAGCTCTGTTTCTTGCTAAACTCCAAAAATTTAATCAGCAACCAAAGCTATCCCTATTATGGAATACAGAGACACGGATTTAGGAATTGAGATGGGAACTCTCTTCCAGGGAACCGAGACACATGGACCTAGGGATTGAGAAGTTAGCACGTCTTATAAGTTAGCATGTCTTATCAATATCGTCGATCTTCCTAGCCACTCATCACTGAATTCTATAAAACCAATTAAATATTGTACATTATCTCTCGACATATATGCATTTTTTCAGTAAGTTATGGATGAGGAATGCGATAGAAAATTTTGGAGCTATTCATTTGCTCAAAGGCATACTTGAAAGTAACTAAATTTTAGCATTGGCTTTGAAGGTATGGGTTTTAAAATTTTCCCAATTTGCATTTCAAAGAAATTTCTTGGTTAAACATTGTAAGAAAAGTTCCAATATTAAATATACGTAATTTGTTTGAAAAAAGTGCGAAAAATATTCTCCAATCATGGCCAAAATAAAGTGATCCATGTGATTGCTGAGTAGCCCAATCTATTCTAGTAGGAAAAAGGATTATAGCACCCACTTAAATCATGCGACAGATAGTCTCTTACACAGATGACTGATCAATCTGTTGAATGCTTAAGGCTGAGAATTTGCATTAGAAGTCAGATTTATGAAATTTCAACATGGGATTAGAGCTGATTGCATTGAGGTTTCCTTCTTGCTGATTTGAAGAACAGATATTTCAAGTGTTTTACCTGCAAATGGTTATTGGGTGGTGAAACCCTAGTGTGCTTGAGATGAGCACCTACATGTGTGAATGATTTGATGGGTTGAAACTCTAATTGCTCTTTTGATGAGATTGTGTTTTCACTTGTAATAAGTGGTAGATCTACCACATGGATGGGTGTGATGGAGTTATTTTCAATGGGTGAGGTGCTGAGGAGGACTTGTGATAGGTGGTTGATTTGTTCTAGGAATGCTAGTTTGTTTTCACCTGTGATAGGTGGTAGATCTACTTGATTATTGGCAGCTATGGACTTATTTTTGACATTCCTTGAAGGACTTATGATAGGAGACTAATTTTCCCTAGTGTATACCAGTGTGTTCTATTTCATTTATGGATGCAATGCATATGTTTTCAGTGGGTGTGATGCCTAGGAGGACCTGCAATGTGTGGTGGATTTGTTCTAGTAGATGCTCATGTGTTTTCACCTGTGATACGTAGAGGATCTACCTCACTGATCGCCGGTATGGGGTATACATTTCAGTGGGTGTTATGCCAAGGAGGACTTGTGATATGTGGCTGATTTGTCACATTATATGCTAGTTTTTGGATCGGATTGATGATTATGATAGGGATGTTTAACCATTTTATTGTTTGCTAATTTTTAGAGCTCGACATGAGCTGATTCTTTCTTTGATAGATTGATGATTATTGGCTAATCTATTTTAGTTGAGTTGTGATTCAAGGGTTTGCAAGAATGGTGGAGCACGTATGCGCACATTTATTTTTGATTTTTCCAATTGGAATAAAGAATAATAAACCATATATGTATCAAATTGAATGATGGTTTACGTTGAGTGGATCCTGAATATAAATGTAACCTAAGCGGGTGCCTTTGTACCTTTAGATGCAAGGTTATGATTTTTTTCTACTTTATTGTGTTATTTATTTATCTTTATTAATTGTTTATTAATATTTATTACTGTATTTATCTATTTCCTATATATATATATATATATATATTGATGATTTAGGCTTGGTTCCATATGCATGTGTACTGTTACATGTGATCTGCTCTATCTTTTGACACTTAGAACACAATTATATTTTGCTTCCGTTGTTCTTGCATGTAGAGTTGTCTTCACCATGACTGGAGCATGAAACGTGATTATTATTGAAACATCCAGAATTGAATGGTTTAAACTTCAAACACCTCATGAAGGCCTTTGGCAATGACCAAAGCTAAGAAAACTTCCACAATGATTAACTCGACTGGATTTCCAATCACTTATTGCAACACTTGCACTTCTAATGCCAAAACTTCAAACCTATACAAGCATAATTCATTGGAACAACTACATAGCCTGGATGTAGTGAAGGGAAGCTCTTTGTTGTAGACAATAAATTGGTCGGTCAGATTGCTTCCAATAAAGAACAAGATTCTCACAAACAAATTGTTCTAGCGTGCCAATAATCCATTTTTACAATCAACCTGACCACTTTTCCCCTACAAAGAAAAACCATTTCGCCGTTTGAGGCAATAGAGATCGAAGAACGTATAGATGCATTGGACTAGACCTACTAACATCAATAATCTTTACCATCTTCTTATTTAAATGATTACTAGGCTGGTAGTCCTTGGAAGGCTCTACCTAATGATTCCCTTGCATTTGGGACTCCCCTGTACTTATGGAATGGTTTCCAAGAGGCTCAAACTTTACTTGAATACAAGTGACATAGCAAATGAAAATCCAAGTGTCTTAAACACGTCAATGACGATGTCGATAGTATTCACACTTCAATCTCAAATCTATCACACTAATCATTGCTAGAAGGCAAATACACCTTGGATCACCTGCTAATGTCTTCCTTTATATTTTCATTGCTGGGTGGTTCAGTTATCGTGGACATGACCATAGATTGAGCTCCATTGCACTTTTGATTCACATCCTCTAAGCTGGTCAATTTTCTAGCTGCCTTGATTGTGAGTAGATAGAAAATTTGTGGCCATAAATACCTTTTCCCATCACTCTTGAATGCATCCTCCTAATTGGTTTCCGATAGCTCCCCATTATAGTCATTGCAATTCTTAAACTTTTCAAAGATATGGAGTATAGAATTGAGCACAATTCCTGTTAGATTTTGTAGCTCAGACAAGTACTTCTACATGGGGTTGCCTAGCACGTATAAGTGTCCTAGATAGAGATAAGGAACTCTCTAGACAGTCTTTGTAAAAGTGTCTTCTGTAATACTTTATGGTCAATGGTATTGCTATGTGTCCTGTGGTACTGGGTGTCCCATAGTATTGCCTATGGTATTGACATAAAGTGAATGTTATAAAAGAGTTTATGGAGAGTTGTATAAACACACACTGTGATAGGAGTGAGTCATATCTCTGGTGGGTGACAAGAGTGAGTTATATCTCTTGTGTTGGACAGGAGTGAGTCATATCTCTTGTTGGGGTTTGTCTTTTCTACTGAAGGTTTGGGCACAGTGAGAGTCAGGAGTCCAAGACCCGGTGGAAAGCCTGATGTTGTATGTGCTGTTTAACAAATTTGCAATAAAAGACAAAACTGTTTGCTGGTTTTCCCCATTGGGGTTTCTAGGGTAAATCTCAGTGTTCAAATGTGTGATTGATTTCCTGTCTTTTATTTCGTTGCGTGATTTTGGTTGTGATCTACCGTGTTTTCAGTAATAATTGTAAGTAGATTATTTGGGCTGCTAACCAGGCCTAGATCTAATAAAATCAACACTTCCAAATGAATAATACCCACGATTACCTAGCCCATCTAACTTTTTGTTCACAACAATAGTGAAAAGAAATACACAATTAGTGTTGTTGATTATTCCATCTGTGGAGCAACTCATGTATAAATTGTGTTGTGCTGTTAAAACCTTGTCATCAATATCTATTTCATTGCATTTATCTGTATATTTTTGTATCTGCATGGAAAATGCAGTTAGATTGTGGTGATCGGTTATTTCTTTCCAAGTTCATAGCAAGTTGAGTTGTAAAATCATGTGACTGAGCATGGGTGGCTTTGCTGTAATCTTGTTCCTGGTCATTGTCCTTTTCTTTGACTTTCATTAGTTTTTGGAGCATGTTTTGGTTCTTCTCTAAGATACATCAATTCAATGTGTTTTCCATCGATTTCACATCTTGAGTCAGATTTGAAATCTGGGTTTGAAAATTGATCTTTGGATTTGGTTTCTTAAATTTTACTTACTTCATTGGAGAAGCAATCATCTTTATTTTCCTCACTCTCCTCTTGACCATCTTCTTCATCTTTGCGGTTGACACTGTCCTTGATTATTATGCTGAAATTATTTGCTAGTTATTTTACCAAATCCTGATTTCATCTATACCTTTCATTCACTTGTATGTTTCCTCCATTTAGGATATATGGTGGCAGATAACGGTTGGGTTTGATGGTTGGAAACCTACGGTGGCTAAGGGCTTTAATCCACAAATTGGCCAAGAATTTGTCTTTGATACCAAACATGGCATGTATACAGTTTATATTTGACTTTTCCAATTAGAATAGGAACAAATATATTATATATGTATATAAATGAATTATGATTTACATAGAGTGGAACCTAATTATATAGCCTAAGTGGGTGCTTGCCTTTTAATGAAAGATTGTGTCTTTTTACTTATTTATTTATCTTTATTGATTGTTTATTGATTTTAATTATGATATTCATTTGTACCTATTGTAACAGAATCAATGGTTGATTCCAAGCTTGCAACTAAAGGGTCCAGGTTGGTGGATTCTTTTAGGAAAAGGGAGTTGACTATGATAATACTCTTTTCTTTAGGATTCACTTGTTGATTTTTGGAGTAACTTAGGACAAGTTCTCTGCGTGACTTCAAAGTTGGAAGCATGCCGAGATGTCAAAGCTTTTATTCTTTGCATGCAAGTGATTTTTAGTTTATGGGAAAAAGTTAATTAACTTTTGCATGCATGCAAAAGTGAAATCAGGGTTTAAAAGTCATCGATAAATTATAAAAGAGAGACAGAGTGTTATATATTTAATTAGATATATATAAAGAAAATGAATCAATAAATAAAAATGTAATAATGTTTAAAACTAAAAAATCATATAATAAATTGTAATTAGTCATGAAAAAACATGACTTTATGAAAAGTCATATTCATACCCGTAAAACATATATATGTGAGATTTCTATTGTAATAAATCATCATCAGACTTTTATTAATAAATATTTATATTTTTCATCAGCCATCGTTGAGTTCTGTGCTACATTGGTATCAGAGCGCTCATTGCCTACTGAACAAGCCGCCGCCGTCAAGATCCTGGTTGCCTGTCGTCGTTGCTGCTGCACCCACTCCAAGTTCTGTTTGCATCACTCCCTTACGCCCACGACCTCCATTCCTCCCGCGTTCTCCTTCCTCCCTCGTATCTCCCCCATGTACATCCCATTTTTCCTTCCCTTCTCTCCTCACGCCCCACCCCAATCGCTCCTTCTCTCTGCTCCTTCTTCCACGCTCCTCTCGCACGTCGCCGCCTCCACTGCTGCACCTCCGCGCATCAGTACATTACATAACAATTCTACCATGGGGGAGGCAAGACGTAAGACCAAGATCATCGAGATCAAGTTTAAACGATCCACTCAAGGTAGTTTCGACAAAAATTACTCCAAGAGGAATCCTCCCCAATCAGCGAATACGAGAACTTCAAGGTATACACTGCCGCATTTAAGGGAAGAAGCAAAACCTAGTTTAGAAGCCCAAAGGATGAGGGAAGGAAAGTGCAAATATTGTGGAGAAAAATGGGATCCTAAGCACATATGTTTGCAAAGAAGCAACCCCCAAAAGTTGTATGTGTGCAAAGCTGAAGAAGAGGAAAAAATATCAGAATGTGAAGAGTCAAGTGAGGAAGATACAAGAAACCAGCATGATTTCCACTCAGAACTAGAAGATGATACACCAAAGATCTCATTAGCTTCCATTACAGGGATATCCCAACCACAAACACTGAAGCTAAAAGGACATATAAAAAATGACAATGTTTCGATTCTCATAGATAGCGGTAGTACACATAACTTTATTAATGTTAATCTTGCTAAGGTGTTCAACTTATTCCTTTATCCAATGCCTATCATGAAGGTTATGGTAGCAGACGACAAGAAAATTGAAAATGTGGGAAAATGTTACAAGGTTAAATTACAAATGCAGGAGTATAATCTAGAATCCGACTTCTTTGTTGTACCTCTTGGAGGAGTAGACGTTGTATTGGGAATCCAATGATTGCAAACATTTGGTACTTACTCCGCTAACCATCAAGAGCACTTCATCCAGTTCAATTGGCTAGGGACAGCGTACTAGTTGTATGGTTTCCAACAACCCCAAACTCAATTGGTTACATCACATCAGATGTAAAGGCTAAGTCGAAAAGGATCACCTGCTTACGTACTTCAATGTATTGATCTCTCGTAGGAGGTACAAAATAATACAATAACATTACAATAAGAATAGCTTCCGAAGTTGCACAAATTCCAACAGCAAGTATGGGCTCCAAGGATAACACCTTCACCGCATTAGATTTGTTTTTAAGGAGCTACATTTACGCTTCCATTGAGTAGCGGTTTTGATGTACCTAACAGTGTGGTTGATCTATTTATGGTCATTTGTTGGACATTAAGAAAATTATCTTATCTTATCTATCTAGGGGATTTGAGCCTTGATAGGGGGTTTGGAACACCCCTGCTTTATTATCAACCAAGCCCCCATTGTCCTATATGATTTATTTTTTTATTAGTTGCTTACCTCATTTATGTTATACATGCATGTATTGATGTCATGTTTTACACAAAATCGAAACAACTTCATGCATTTATTTTACGTTTTATGTTGTATGCTTTATACTTCAGTCTTTAGTTGTTTGCATTTGCCTATTGAATGTTGGGACCATACTTCATTTCAATATGGATATGTTTTGATTTGAGTTTGTAAGGGATCTTTGAATAATAATGCACGTTTTGGTTGTTGGTGGCAGTTACTTTATAAAGCTTCTTTTGGACAAAAAGTACGCTTTACCATATCGAGTGTTGGATGCCGTTTTTGAACACTTCAAGAGATTTTTAAATGAAACACGTATCATGCCGGTGATATGGCACCAATCTCTTCTCACATTTGTCCAGAGGTATTGTTCTCTTCCTTTACAGTATTTTTCTCAACTTTGTTTACCTCATATAAAACTTGAATGACAAGTGGCCATCCTTGTAAAATTAGGGAAATTTACTCTGTTCATCATTAATCTTTCATATATTATAAGCTTTAGATGTATTCTACATGAGTGTGAGATAATCAACGTTTAAACTTTTAAAGGACTTTTTATATTGAGCTTGTAACATCAGAAGTGTGGGTGCTGAAGTGAATGTAGGTCAGTGTAGAAGCAATAAATTCTCAGTTTCATTTGGTTAGATATATATTTAGTAATTTTATGATTATAATGAAAAGTTAAACTTTGTAAGTGTAGATCAAGAAGATCGTGAAATCTTGTCTCTAAAAGCATCTTTTAGGATCCTTTTAAGGTTTAAAGATCAATGCTCTTTTTTAATTTAATGTTTTAATAATAAAATATTTTATGATGTGATTATTTTTATTTTATATTTTTTGTATGGTATTCACTATAATTCATGCTTAGGTGACTTCGCTCATCATCAACTATTGAATAACTTGAAAACCAGGTTGGAGAAAGTAGAGTATATGTTGATATGTACCTATTGTTAAACTGATTCATGGAATCTACCTGGACAATATAGCTTGTTAGTATACACGGTGACATCATGTAGTAACCTTGGAATATTTCTTAGACATGGCAATTGACACTGACCACTTGTGTTTAAGTTTTGGACGTGATTTTTGCAGATAGCTGATATCATTTTTGACATTGATTTGATTTTTTTTATTTCCAAGAATGAACCATTTTTGGATGTGTTATGATTGCAAAATTAGCTAATTTAAGAGTTAGGCAAATATTTTTTGATTCTGGAAAGATATTTGTAGATACAAGAATGAATTGACAAAGCAGCAGAAGGATGATTTGGAAAACTTGGTTCGACATCAGAAGCATTACTTGGTAAGTACACTGATTTTTTTAGTGGCACTACGTTGCTGTGTAGAACAAAATTGATTCTGATTTGATGATTGTTACTTTTCAGGTGACCCCTGAAATCCTGAGAGAATTGAGGAATAGCCGAAATCGAGGCGAGAAAGAAGGCGACATTCTCATATCTACTGATATCCTTTTATATGATATGATGATTTATTAGGAACCATACTAGTTTCTGTGGGTGGTGTTACTACTTTCTCTCGCATTCCCTTATTAGAGATCTGAGGCCATGATGTCCATGCTCCAACATGCTCTTATGATAGTACTGTGATTTAGAAAATTTAAAAATTTGGAAATCTGAAATTTGAATTGTTCTCCCTTCTCAAAATTTGCTAAAATAATAGAAAATAAATAATCTAGAGATTCCTAAAAGGAAACAAGTGGCTCTCTGGTTCCTGGGTTTTGATACCTGCAAATCTGCATTCTCACCTCAGAGAAACGTTGTCCATGGGTTTGTATATGCGTCCGTCGTCCAGAGCATCGGAAGAAGTGATATGCATATTCATTGGACACTTACAGGGTTGTTTAAGTGCAGGCTGTAGGTAATAGATTAATCACAAGGAAAATAATCTCACACAATTACTTTGGTAGGATTTTGGGCTTCCTAGCAGGCACGTCGAAAATGAATTCATCCATAGTTCATTTGATTATACTTCACTCTCATGTTCTACACATGTGAAATTGGTCATATGTGAAACTAGTTGGTTTAGGTACAAAAATCGGCCATTTCTGGTCCAGGGCCATGATTTGGATTGGTTAGGCTTGTAAACCGGTCAAATTGGCCGGTTTTTGGCAAAACCGGTTCAGCTCTAATAACACTTGAAAAGAGTACAATGATGATGATGAGATAGGACTCTATTCTTTCACTATATATATGAGAGGTAAGGGACGCCAACAATACATGTGGGACAACCCATACAACCCACCTACAAGAACATATGAAGTCTCACACATGTGGAGTGCTACACTCCAAGAGTACACATGTCAATCTCCATGGTGATGTAGTCCACAAGCAAGGCTATAAATGCAAGGTTACTCCATGAGGTGCATGTCCAATGCCTCTCTTATAAGCCTTCAAAAAGTGCAACAAACTTCCTAAGCCATGCGCACCACTGGGTCCACTCCCCTTGCATGAACACTATCACAACCCAGGTGTCCCATAGTCAACTCAGACTCAATGTAGGCATTCAAGCTACCATGTTCTATCTAGAGCAAGGATGTTGGGAGTGTGGAGTGGGAGCGGGAAGCACAACTTTCAAAAGCTTCAGGGAGCAGACTGTTTTGGGAGTATGTTTTAGATAATACATATTTTAGTATATTTTGATGCATATATATTAAAGAAACATGCATAATGCCAAGTTAGTTAATGAAAACATGAAAACATAGATATAACTATTTAGTACACATATAACATCAATCATCTAGTAGCTATAACTTATAATATTGCCATCAATTGATCAATCATCAACAACCTTTAACATATAGCATCGACCATGAAATGAAAAATAGCGTCGTCATATTCATTACCAAAGAGTTGTAAGATGCAATTAACAATTTAAACTTCAAAGTTAAAACTTAAACTATCATATAATGTTTATAAAATAGGCCATAAGAAATATTAAAAACAATGTTATGAGCTATCTGTTAAGTTTTCCTCTTGCCACGAGAAAATTCCATTTTCTTTCCTTGTGATCTAGGAATAGAAGTAGGAGCAACTGGAAGTGTTTGTGGAACATGGGTAATAGTTGCATGGCCCCCACACAATGCTAGATGTTGTGAAGCTAAAGGAAACTATATTGCATTTGGAAACTTGTTGGTGGTTGGGGGTGGCATCTCTGTTCATCACTATTATGCCTCCAAGCGCTCTAAAGCTATGGCTCCATCCTTTGGATTGTTGTCCCAAGTCAAATATATTCTATCATTCTTGGCCATATCACAGTAATTGGACAACAACCTCTCAAGTTGTAGTGCACATAAACCATGTTTTATGCTCGAACTACATTCAAGTTGTCTCTCTTCATGTTGTGGATGATGTTGTCGATGCTCCAACACCTCTCTGCAGAAGTAGTGTTAACAACTTGTGGAAGCACCGTCAGTGCCAATTTATGTAGATATGTAGTAGAGGAGCCATACATTTTCCACCATTTGATAGGACTCAACCTAAGTCAATCTTTGGTTGCATGCACGTTACCAAAGACTCCATGTTTATCAATGTATTTGCTCAATTCACATTATACTTGAGCACACTCGTCATCAGGGACCAACTTGTCTAATGCAAGCATATACCCATTCTGCACCTTTGGATTTGTGTGTGGTTTTGTCCTAACTCCACCCCTAGGTGTTGATTGGGCCAACCGAGAGGAAAATAATATCTTAATGTAAGGACATAAGCTAAGACATGGAGTGGTGTTGGAAAGTTAACTCTGAAGGTCCTCTTTATAGTTTTGGTGTGGTGTGATAAAGAGGACTTAGAATTTGTCATTTGTGTATTTATGTATAAAGTGAGTTATATATAAATAAAAGTGGTGTTTTGTACTTTATAGAATGGGTCTCACTTAAGTTAGTATTTAATAATTAAAGTGAATTAATTATTAAAAGTGGTTGCATTAAATGATGGCCCTTGATTTTGTAAAAGTATCTCAACCCTACATTAGGTGGTTAGATAGGTAGTTACAAAAGTTAAAGTATAAAACAAGAGATAAAAGACAAATTGGACACACCATCAAAGGAGAAGAAGAAGATCGAAGACCAAGAAGAGAGCCAAGAGAAGGGCACGATTTTCAAGAGAAAGGAGCAACATGATTCCCTAGGAAGCCTGTAGCAGCCATACCTGGGCATTTATTGCAGCCACACGTGTGGGCTTGATTCCTAAGAAAGTGGCTTGAAACCCAAAGAAAAGTACAACCGCATTAAATGTAGATTGTACAACATTAATTACAGCACAAGTGGGCACAGAAATCGAGGAAAAAAAGTACAGCAGACCGTACAACAATTTTCAGGCATGCATTTCAAGGTTGGCTCAGATTTCGAAATAATTTCAGTTTCTGAGTTATTTTCCTGCTATTTCAGATTTGGAAAATTTTGCCTGTGAGGGTTTAAAAGATAAATTTCAGTGTTGAAATTTCTGCTCCTCTTGATGAAAAATCTTCTTCTTAGGGTTTTCCCCAGGAGTTGGGGTTTTGCTTGGTATGTTGACCAAAACATCTGCGTTTTCATGTGTTAATGGATACTTCAATATTGAGAAGATCTTGAATATGGTGGTTTTTATTTCAAGTTTAAGAGTAAATTTTTAATCATAAACCCTAGACATTCAAGTGTTTGACAGAATGTGTGAATGAAATATTCATGTTAATGCCATTGATTTTCTTCAAGTGGAACATTCAGATTATCCTACCTTTTGACCCCATGTTTATGAATATGATCATACAAGATCACATCTTTCTGCTCAACAATGTCTTTGATTTGGCCTAGCATGCTATCTATCTTCTTATACACCTCCCTCGTCATCGATTGATTTGTATCTGCAAACCAAATCATATACTATAAACGAGCTTGGTGAACTATAGAACATACCTAATGTGTGCCCAAAACTGATCATCAAGAACAATGCCATCCACCTCTTGAAAGTCATGTCTATCAGATGTGCTTGCAACCTTGTCTTTCAAACCTTTCCATGAATCACTTGAGACCATACTAGCCAATGCCTTTCTTACTTTCAAAAGGCGCTTGAAGGTGAGGAAGTAGCTAGCAAATCTGAAGTTTGCAATCATATGTAGCTCCAACCGCGAGTGATTTCGAAAAATGTGGTGGACCATGTTATGATTGATAATAAATTTTATCATTTTCTTTCCTCTTGTACAAGGCACCAATCCATCTATAATTAGGGTCCTTCATCTTAATAATATCATGCATCAAAAGGTTCAATGTGGAAACCAATAGCAATAGTAATGACTTTGAACTCTTGAATGGTTC
This sequence comes from Pseudotsuga menziesii, assembly GCA_001517045.1. Lineage (NCBI taxonomy): Eukaryota > Viridiplantae > Streptophyta > Pinopsida > Pinales > Pinaceae > Pseudotsuga > Pseudotsuga menziesii. Next base: position 151,580 of record LPNX010345081.1, on the reverse strand, counting down.
TAAGTAAAGGTTCTGCATCATTAATACTAGTCTTGTAGTGATTTGAGTAGTCATGGGATGAAAGGAAGACTACACAACTAACATACACACCAAGAATATTTATCAATGGCCTGCTTTTAACATTTTTCCAACCATTAGATACAACGGATACCCCATAATTGGTCTAATCATTTGTAAACTTTCCAAGAGTATTATAGATTTTGGCTCTTTCCTTGTTAAGTCCCATGGTTCTAGCTTTGTCATACCCAAGGATCGTGTATCCTTTAGGGGCACCAGTGATGGTTTGTACCATTTCATGCCAATAGGGAGTGAAGAACATTGAATGGTTATACCACATGCATAGAGAAATCTGCAAATTTTTGAATCCACATCATTAAGGGAATTTGATGTTGTTCTATGCATAGGCGAGAATCCACTACTATAGGGGGATGGGAATTGATTACCAAACATTTTATTTGAGCCCGAGGCCTTATACTCAACCCTTTCTTTTTTGGATTTGTTTTGTGTGGCCTTTTCTTCTTTGTATTTTATTCTCTCTTTCCTTGGCACTTTGTCACAGGTTTTGACTCCAATAGTCTTACCTTCATCCCATGGCATAATTTAACATATATGCTTTCTCACACTGGTATATGAACCTGTGTAGGTTTTAGTACAATGGAGGCATATAAACTTTGTGGTTTGACCCCCTTTCCCTTTCCTAAGCCTTGTCACATACTTCCACAAGAGTGTTGTGTCTTCGTGTTTTTGCCCCTCATCACTGCTAGCTTCATTATCATTTCCCCTTCCATTTCATCCTTCTCTCCATGGTAGAACTAGAATCAGGACTAGCAATGGCATAGGCAATGGCACCATCATTTGGCTCAAGCTTGGACTCCTTGTCACATGCCCCAATTTTGTAAAATAATGTTATCTTATTTTTATTTGATTCCAAGACATTATGTTAAATTTAATGCTAAGTTGAAACTGATGACTCAACTGAGTCAAAAGATATGGAATGTAATTCTGAATATTTTATTTTTAAATAAATAAAAGTGGAGACAATAGCTTGGGAGAGTTGTTAAAAAGAGTGTTACTGGTCAAGTTGGTGGAGGGAATTAGGCGGAGAGCAAAAAGACAAGTGGCAGCATCCTCAAACACTTCCTATGTTGCAGGTGGCAAACTCCCTACATTTGGGGTCATGATCCCCCAAGAAAGTGGGATCAGAGCAGGTGGCTCAATTAATGACAACTAACCCAAAAAGACCTAGGCAATCTTAATAAAAATACCCAATGTAGAGAGTTGAGGCAGCTCATTCCAGGAGAAGAATCATTCAGGTGAATGCACTTCAAGGAATTCATTGGGAAAGGGAAATTTGAAGGAAGGTGTTTGAGGGGTAAACTGCAGGAAAATGATCTAGTACAACTTTGCAGCTGAAAGATCTTACTGCAGTATGTAGAGTTGGTATTGAGTCTCAGGACTAGTACTTTGTTGATTGCTCCACCTAGTTCCAGCCAAGGAGACCAGGACAGGCTCGGGGGTCCTGAGAAGTCGCTGTTTGAACGCTCTCCAAGAGTAGGTAGAGAGGAACAGCCTCCCATTGCTGTTGTCGTCCAGCTTTAAAGACAGGTTCCATTATCTTTTAATTTCTGTGTTATAGTTTATATCTGTGTGTGTGAGTAATTAATGAATGATTATATGTCATGTTGTATTGAAATCTCTTAGTTATTTCTAAGTTGATTCTATACTGTAATGAAAGATAAATCCTACCTATGTTTTTCCCCATCTGGAGTAATACAGATCGTACTCTAGCACAGGTAGTATGTTTAAGTAAATGAAGTATGATAGGAATATGAATGAATCGAATATTTATGTTTTCAGAGAAATGAAATGTTACTTCTCAGTTGATAGTTGTTTTCTAGAAAGTAAATGAAATTGTTTTGTAGAGATGTTGTCAGAACTAGACTGTGTGTTTAAAATATCATAAAGGACAAGAATCTTTTTGTTTACTAACAGTAGTTGTTAAGTATATAATTCATTTCCTACACAGTATCTTCTTCTATAAACTGTACATTTGTATTGAAGTAGAAGAATTAGTTTTATCAGTTGAAAGTTACTATTTTATGTTAAGAAAAGATATGAAAATAATACAGATAGCTTATCTTCTTCTTTTAGTGACAACTAATATTTCTGCATCTATCTGAACTATAGTTAAGAATATGATAAAGGTTACAGTATTCCTTTCTTAGCTTCAATAGCTAAAGGACGGTAGTAACTTAGGGTTTCAGTTAATATTATAAGAAACTATCCTTATACTTTTGCAGACAGTATAAATGTAAAGAATACTAACAGGTAAGAAAGTTCTTTCATTTTTTATTTTTCTAAGTCTACAGAAACAATTGAATTAAATAACACAAATATTACAGACTGCTCTCAGTCGTAATCATTATACAAATAAAAACCAATATAAACATAAGAATAGATATTATACATAGATAATAATATTATAAATATAAAAAATATTATTATTATCCTTAAACAGTGATATTTATGAAATATTAACTCATAAAAACAAATTGAAGAAAAACTGTACAACAGTAATAAAATTTACAAGATAATAACACAGGAATTAATATCCTATGAAAGTTAAAAGGGAGTAAACCTTGGCTCATATTCTGAGCGTAATTTATAAATATTTTAAATACTGTAGTAACCTAGATTATATTTAAGGTAGTTCTTTTAAAAACTACTAACTAAAATTGTTATGCACAAAAATAAACTACATTACTAATTAACTTGTATAAATGCATTTATAAGAGAAACAAAGTCTTTTAATAATAGCATACATCTATAGAAATGAATGTCGGGGTTCAAACCCTTAAAAACTATTACATTACAAGTACAGAAATATTAACCAAATTTATAACAATTATGTAACCATCATTAAATAGTCTAATAATCTACTCGGAGTCCTTTAAGGACAAATGGAATAAAATAGAGAAACAGTGTAATTATTATCATAAGTTTAGTATAAATCAAACAAGGGTTTTTACAGGTCAAACCCTAACCCATGATTTCCATCAAAACAAACAAGATTTAAGTTACGGCTGTAAGTATCAGCCTTAAAATTTAATTTATAAAACCCTTACAAGGAACTCAACTGAGTCTATAACTTCATTATATTCAGGAAGGGTAAAAACCCTAAAAATTTCACAGAGTATAGCATAAGCTCCTAACAACCAAAACGAGTTTACAACTGTTCTGCCTTTACAAAATTTACAAACCTAAACCCGACTGTGAAGCCAAAGCTTCGACCTAGAGCAGTGCACAATACAATCGCATCCACCCTATAAAGGGTTTGGATTTAAGTATTTTCCCAACAACCTGTTAAACAGTAAAAACAATAACATAACTCGTGACAAGACGAGAGAGGGTTTCCAAAACCCTGGGCGAGTCCAACGACCACCCTAACACTAACAGAGGGAGAATCCATCTTTCAGACCACGGGGCTTACCCGAGTTTGAACCACGAGCCACGGCCTATGCAAAAGGCTGCCCTTTTTCCTTTGTTCAAGCTTCACAGCGGTGAGCACCTGCAGCAAACAACAACCACTGTCAGTGAAACCATTTACATGTTAAAGCTTGAAAATATTCTGTTTAAACTTGTAGTAATTAAAAGAAAATTACATTATGGTAATTACCTGTCAGTGGGAGAACAACTAATGGCTTCATGAGGCATTGTCACCTACAAGCGGTGCAGTTGGAAACCCAACAGCCCTCAAGAAACTCACACAATGGCGAGCCACAAGACCAGAGAAGGAAATTGAAGCGGTCACCAAGCTACGCAAGCTATGGAAGAAAGGTTTCACAGGCAGTGAAACGAGGGTAGCAGGAAAGACAACTTCACGTGTTGCAGAGAAAGAACCAGCAATCAAAACCACACATCGGAGAATAAAAGCAGCGCAGAGTCAAGGTACAAGGCAACTGTAACCAGGAGAAACGACGGCCGCCATGGGAGACAAGCCAAACAACCCTAGAGCCAGCGTAAACTGCGGGACAGGAATGAGATGAGTTAGGTTTCCATAGCATTATATATTTTCCAGGCGTGGACAAAAATCAACCACGTAGCAACAAATTTATCCATGCAGCGAGGGTCGTGTCTTATAGTTCCTGCATGGAAGTATTATCCCAATTATTTGTTTGTGCAGCGTGGAGTAAACCTTTGTCAACCCAATAATTCGTAAAACAAATCACTAATCATTTGCACCATGTTTTGTATTAACATAATCACAAGTTTATCATCGTGGAGGGTTACGTTGACTAAGCTTTAGTGTCACGTATAAATCTTAATTTAAAACCCGAAGTGGATTATACATTAATCCCTTACTACCAATAATATTACATTGATATATAAAAACATCACCATAATGATATAATGGGTGGCACGACCATACTCTAAACATTGTTTTGAGAAGATTGAAATCATGTAATATATGTCTTGTTTATAGATTAGGTCAAAGTTTAAGTCTTTAGTATAGTGATAAAAGAGTGCATGTTAACTATTGCATGACTATAGAGTCTCTAGTAGCAAAGTTAAACTATAGCTTGTGCATAGTAAACCCTTTTGCCATAAGAATTTTACAAGTCTAATACTTATAGATAGTACCTTGTAATAATGCAAAAGAATTTAAAGGCTAGATTTAAATACATTATAACAACAAACTTTTGGTAGATTGAATGTTCATCGAACAAATCGATTATGCATATCTACAAACTTACTTGAACTAATAACTCAAATCGCATCAAAGCTGTGAAGTAGTACAAAACTAAAGATAAGAATGTTATCACGAAATTCTATCACATAGTTTAAGCGACAATACCTTGTTAGCACTTGGGAGTATAACTCAACTTGGTTTTACTTTCATTCAGAATGTCTAATGGACAGTAAGATAATTATAGAAGTAAACCTGATAACTGAAATAGGAATGACTCTATCAAAATCAAAAGTTACTAGAACACAGAGTCAGACTTGGGAATAAAATAGTGGTAAACATATGTTCTTATAGAAGGCTATGATGGTCATAGTTTTACACTCAAAAGTTTTTACTGTTCAAAAGATAATAGGCTATAAGTATCTTATAGAAACAAATTAAGGGTCAATAAATACACAGGCAAGATAAGATACTATTGCATGATATTGTCAAAAAAACAATGTTTATAAGTATTACAAATTACTTAGACTAAAGCAGAAATACTTGTAACTGAGATTCTAGTGTTAGAGTCGCAAATATGTTGTACTGTCGTTACTTATTTCCAAGCTTGTTTACTTGAAAAACTGATGAAAATCAAATGATTTTACCTTATAGGAACTGTCTAAAGTTTAGCAGCTTATTTTACTAAGCTTTTTAAATTGCAAACAAAATACTGCTGACACTAAAAGATCTTTTAAAATATACTCGATCGATCATACTTGTAAACCTGTAAGAAACAGTATTCATCTGTGTTAGCACGAATGCTAAGTAAGCCCCGGATTCAAAAGTAGATTCCACCTACTGACATAAAAGAACTAATCAGTAAACTGAAGCAAATAGCACACAAAAAGATTTTATTCTTGCTACGAAAAATAAACTGTTAAGTTATTTTAGAATTTAGTGAAACTAATTACTTAACTGCTTCTTTTATGCCAACTGTTAGCTGTTAGTAAACCGCAGGTTTTAGCATTTATTGTTAACTCAAAATTTTAAATTTTTGTGAAAATTGGGGGTTTTGACACTCCTCAAGGTCATCTACAACTTGAGTAGTAGTAGTAGTACTTGTTGAACGCCTAGAAGCACAAGGTTAGGGTTTATCTTATAGCTTTAACGTTATGGTTAGATTCTAAGTTGCATGAAATGAGGAAACGGGGACGAGTTTTCAATGAGCAAGGGCATTTTAAAAAATGAATGTGAAACGTAAATCATAAATCATACATGTCGGTGAATCATTGCCTATATTCGAATCCTATTCATCAATATCACCCCATGCCTCCCTCCTCTAGGCTCTAGCCCTTGCCTCTACCTTGAATCTCAAAGTTGTTTATCCAAGGACAGTAGTCAACAACTCAATATCCTACAATTTTGATGAAACTTCCTAATCCAATCGTTAAAATAAGGTAGAAAAGCTTCCCATGCTTAATAAGTGATTTTGCTCGAGTGAAGAGTACATTTTTATTAAGGTCATGACAAAGTAGTTCAACAATCAACACCACCAACATCGAGGTATATAAAGGGGTTGATGTGCTTGATTAAATGCCAATCCCATACCCTCGTACATGATAAAATTTGGTGCAAACTTTGCAATTCTGAAGCTATTAAGTATGTTGAATTCTGAATGGGATCTAAAATTCTACTTTTTGCATATGAAGTCTCATGAGGTTGGAACCAATCTCAAACATCCTGAAATAATTAATGTTAATGTTAAAAAGAAAGATAAAGAAAATGTCACTTTTACGTTAAGAATTTAATAATATCATTTAGTATTACCAAATACCACCGAGTAACAGAACAAATGAGATTTTTTTTAACAGTCAACTTGGTTGGCTTAGTTCGAGACTCAAGCGAGTTGATTGGTTCAAGACCGAACCGGCCGAGTCGGACACCAACTTGTCCAGTTTGGTACCGTACCAGCCACCCTATCTGATTTGAAGGCATAGTTAGCTTGATGGAGGGTCAACTCGGACAACTCAGCCGAGTCCGAGTCCGAGTGGACTGATTTTTAAAACAGAGATTGGAAACGGGTCTTGGTTCCAAAAAATGAAATAGGAAAAAAATAGTGCATGAATGCGTATAATCACTCTGGGAACGCTGGGGGAGTGGGTTTTTTGCCACCAAGCGCACTAAAGAAGTACTCAGGGAGCGACACTCCTTGGTCGCTCCATGAAAAGTTAGGGACTGATATTTTTAACCAGGGAATGTGCCCCTAGAAATCGCTCCTAGAAGGGAGCGATTAGGAAGCGTGCTCTGAGGGAGTGATATTTTTAACCAGGGAATAGACAATCTATTAATCAAATCTATGACTGCTAGCTGCCATACCAAATCTGGGACATGAGAGATAGCCATTCTATGCTTGCTTACTGATTCTTTTCTGGGGAGGATTTTGTTTTTAATCTCAATGGTATGTTTCTATCTCACTACCACCTCATGATAAGTTTTGTTTCATGATAGGTGACTAGAGTGTGGCTTCTGTATGTGTCTAGTTGAGTTGAAAAACCATATTTGTTGGTAATTAAAGATTCATGATTAGAGCATGAGTACAGATGCAAGCTGAATTCCTGTTTTATAAAATTATTGATACAATGAGGTAAAGTACCTTTCTATCTCATTGTCCTAACTACTATCACTTAAACAATATGTGACCTTAGTAATCTTTAGCTGGTCAGTTGACATACATTTGACCTTTATTACACACATCAGGGCTCGTAACAAAAATTATTGAGTGGTGTACTTTAACAATATCCTGGGTCAGCTAGTTAGCATTGTGAGTGGATCTTGACTATAGGTTTTTGAACTTGTGGAGTCATTTGCCACACTATTGAATGTTGATAATGGATTTCGGAGTTACCTTTATGCTGCATTGGCAGTCCTCAGTTGGTTGGGATTCTTAGTTTGAGTTTGATGCATTTGGGTTTAGTTTGTAGTTGTAATTGGGGCATTGTTCGAGTGAATGGTTGTTGGTTTAGTGGTTGCCTTAGTGTGAAATTACTTGCCACAAAGTGCTTTCAAGGCAATTCAAATGTGGAGGACCAGAATTCAAGTGCAAGTATGATTTTCGTTATTTTAGAGTGCAAATAACCATGAGCAACATAAATTGGATGTCTTTTTCCTGTGTCCTTTAACTCTTACATTGTTGGAGGAACGTATTTGGCCTTACCTATGTTCAGGATGGAAAACTGGAGGAAGCTGCATCAAGTAATAAGGTGGCATCCAATAGTCAACACTGTAGAAATGAAATGCTTTGACAATGTCACAAACCTAATATGTTTGACTACCTTGAGTACACATCACAAACTAATTTTACCTATGTTCTACCTGTGCTTCGTTTTCATGATATTTGAAACCATTTTGAAAACAAAATTAGTTTTTGTTTGTTTTTTCCATTCATTATTTGCATGTCTATGGTAGAGCTAACGATGATTTATTTTGATGTATGTGCAACTTTTAGTCTACACTATATTGCTTCCTCTGATTTCTCAGAAAGTCTCTCTGAGAACTATTTTTTTATTATTTGCAGTTTTCTTTGACGTTCCTTACTTTCTCCAGTTTCTGTTATTAACAAAACAATAGAAGAAGATAGGTGGGATGTTCCAGAAGTTCCAATGGATGAAGACTAGTGGCCGAATATGATCATAGCTCATTTTCGGGATCACCTGTGGAGGCGACATTTTGAATTATTACATGCGATTTGTCTGTCGTATAGACAAGCAAATTCTAAAATATGGGCATATGATATTGATTACCGGTGTTATTGAATTCCGAAAAGGAGGGTTCTTTGACTAGCGATGTATCCTTGTGTGCGCATGCTAATTGCCATTGTATCATAAAGTTTGACGGGAAGGGTTGGGGCTGTTCAGTCTGATTTCAAATTAATTAGCATCATTTGCAGATTTAATTTAGTATAATAAAAGAGCAATCTAATTTTATATTTTATATGCCTGGAATGTCTCTTTGGAATTTGAATTGTCTTGGCAATTTAAATCAAGCCTCCTATTAGGGAGCGTTATTCGATATTTCACCAGCCAATTTCACGGTCATATCACTCTCTTAATGTCAGATCTGTAGAACATTTTTATTATTCTTTAATAGATTTATAAGTTTAGATCTCGCTATCACTTTACTATTGTAGACATATAAAGATGTAGAATAACCTCAGAAGAATATTTGCTTGTTCTTTTATCAGTGCAATTATGTTAAGTAAGGAAAAAATTGGGAAATCAAATAGATGGGATGAAGTGAAAATCATGATGAGCTTGTTGTTTAGTTTCCTTTGGTCCAAGGATGTTTGAATTAGTTTTTTTTATAAAGTATGATGTTAATTCATTTCTAATCTTTTGATTTGATTATGAAATTTTCTTTTCAAAGAAAGGAAGTTCTATTACAATTCTAATTTTTCATGGTTGTTTGGAAAAATAAGTTTGTGTTTTGATCTCCTTGCTTAGCTACCATTTGTGGAAATTTTGACTCTAGAAAAATCTCCTCTTTTTCCTCCAAACAATCCACCTAATATATAAGTTAAATTTTGTTTTGATTTAGAGGTTCAATCATTAATGGTTAAGTGTGATATGATATCTTTATTTATATGTTCTTCCTCTAAAGTATATACACAATATTATCTTATTCTAGACCTTAATGTCAGTTTAGAGATACTGCGACTTTTCACCTATTATGATGACATTATTGATGGAATTTTGCTAGGCAATTTTTGTTTGTTGCTGGTAAAGAAAAGCAAGTAGAAGAAGTAGATGCTTCCTCTAGCTATATGTATAAAGAACATTGAAGGGAAAAAATAGGAAAGTAAAGTAGATGTAACCATCAATGGAATTATGTCCCTTTTCATTTACCAAAGCATTATGGAAAATAGAAAAGAAACCGCTAAATTTAAAGTATTATAATAACATGCTAACTCATTGTATGTGGTGCATCTTATTTTGTTTAGTACTAAAACATATTGATGCAAAAAACAACTAATGCTATAATATATTGCCTTTCACTTGGTTGTTTGGTAGATGTCATTTACACAAGTGTTGGTCTAAAGGCCTCATAGAATAGCTGACCAACATATTTTCCAAGTGAAAATGTGTGGGGAAGTTGGCAAAAACGATAATAGAAAAGGTGATAAATTATTTTCCAAGAAGATATTCATAAGTTCATAAATACTATACCATATTAACAGGTCTATTAAAATTAACGCAATAAAAATGAAAACAAATTTATTTGAATTGACTATTTTTGTAATGAGTAGATTCATTGGATTCACATCACTTTAAGTTGTAATATTTTTTTAGGAATGAATGACCTATAATTTCTCCCATTTTAATATTTTTCAAAGTTTCAAAGTATTTTTCACCAAATAAAAATATTCTTACTTTTTTCCAATTCACCTTGCTGTGATGAAAATGCTTTTAAGGAGATGAAGCTAAATCTAAGTCAATGCAAAGAAGGATTCAACATTTGAGCCAATTCGATGGAGCTCGCAACAGAGTGTTTGGTTCCATTTAAGTCACAACTCAATAACCAATTGCAGAAAGAACATCCAGTTACCAATAAAATGCCGCCTACCATCTAAACTACATAAATATATGGGACTCATAGATATATTACATTCTACATTATTTGATTTTTTATATGTTGTAGATACAATACATTATATGTAAAGTGAATTTCTTAAATACACTACATTTTGTATAAAAAATCAATTTTTTAAAACATGGTTCAAAGTAAAAAAGATCAAATTTTGAAGTGCTTGTTTCCAAAGACGTTGCGTTAAGTTTCTTTTTATTTTGTTTAGGAATGTAATCAATAGTTAAATGAAAAATATTTTTTCATATTTTTACTTTATTAATATAATTAAGTTTTGTAATACTTGTTTCTAAATATATTGTGTTAAGCCTTTTTTTTATTTCATTTAGGAATATAAACGGTAGAGTTAAATGAAAAAGAATTTTTATTTAGAAATGTAAACGGTTTAGTTAAATGAAAAAAATCAATTAGAAATGTATATAGTTGAGTTAAATGATTTTTTTTAATACTTTTAAATTAAACTAATACATACTTTGAATATAAACCTATTTACTTATCATAACTTATCTAAAATGCATGTTTTGGTTTACCCTTCCATCACAAAGACAAGAACCAGTCGCACTAACTGTATCAAATTTAAGTGAACTATTCGCATTCTCGATCGAATTATTGAATTTTTGACTTGTTTGGTCCAATTTGGACGCATTTGGCAACTATGCTTTTAACTACAACCACTTGTAAGAAGGCTTGCTCTTCCACTCAACATTGTCAACACCATCAAAACAAAACTAATGAACAGGTTAGAGCAAGAGCTCGCCATCTCTGAATTTTAGCAATTAATGAGTTATGAAAATAAAACTTGCAGGCATCCTTACAGTTCCATTCGTAGGATCAACAACCTGATCTCACGACAGAACAAAAGATTAATATTAAATAGATTATTCATTCTTTACACATCCAGATAGTTGGATTTCTCATTCCCAGACACACAAGCAATATTAAAGCTAGCAACCTTTTAGCATGTCCCTTTGTATTTGGAAGCAACTGCTACATATAATTTTTGGCAGTTTTTTATATTTTTTACTAGCATAAACAACACGCCACAGGAAAAGCTTAGAATAACCAGATGGAGGAAACCTCACATAACATGACACTATAGAACAAAGAGTAGTCCGCACGCTATAATTCCTATTTAGTAAAAATAGAAAATTTTGGAAATACATGGTTGGTTTTTATTAGGTAGTGGGACACCGAAAACTTGGAAATCGTGTCGAAAAACCAACCTCAGAGAAAGAACGTCTTCGACGTAAATATATGTTTTTGTGCTCGTAATCTGATATAACAAGTTATATTTAGTTCAACCTTTCTCCTTTGTATGAGATGGAGGTAAAATTGCCAAAGTCTATAGTTTTAAATTGAGGTCCCTCTCCTGTATTAATTCTCCCTTATTTGAGCTTTTCAAGTCCAAAGTGTCAGAAACTGGGTTTTGGTTATCTACAACCTTTGGCTAGTAAAGATCTCAATGATTGGAGGTTGGAAATGGATGTTGAAATTATGTTAAAAGTCCATTCTCAATATTATCTGCGTATGTAGAGAAAGCACAATCATAGTCAAACAATACACAAGTCAAGATGGGTTAATGCAACAATTAGGTTTATAAAATATTTTGTTTCAAATAGGTGCATAGGAAACTCGAGCAGTTAGTGGTGGTATCGAAACTCAATTCTATAGATGATTTTGATGCATGTGATATACAATATTTCAACATTGATGGAAGTTTGTTAGGTTACAATAGCCTTCTCAAAATTTTGTATTAATGTGAAGGAAAAATCATGTTTTTAGGGATATAATAAAATTTTCATTCTTAAAACCGTCTATCATTAATTCTTCCCAATTACTGAATGCAATATACAACATTGATTCTTTCTTTTAATTCATTTATTTGAATTTAACTTCAGTATTTTAGTAGCATCTGTTGTAGTGAAAAGGGTTGCTTCATTGTTTTAAAAAACCATAGAGGGTAAAACACAGAAAATAAGAGAAGTGTGTATATATATAGGGGATGCTTGCTTATAGAAGGGTTCAACTGAGTTTTTTCGAGCAAACACAATTTGTTTTTGTACAACATCCCTAATGAATTGAATTGATAATTGAATCATGCTTACTAACAACGAAACCCATGTTCTTAGGAAATGTGTTAATCTTGTCCTATTGTCGTTACTAGTTAGAGAGTAGGGCTTGGTTTTGATTAATATGCTTGGTGTAGTTCTATCAATGGATTGATAGCTTGTGTGATATTTGCTTGACATCCCATGGCAAGGAAATAAACATTTTTGGGGGATTTCCTCTAATGGTATTTCCTATAGTTATTACAAGGGAATGAAGTTTCCTTCGACCCTATAGGAGATGTGAATGGTTAAAAGCACTAGGGATTTGTGTTGGAACTTGTGCAACTTCAAAAGTTAATCTTATTGTACCTCCTACGGGATATTATACTGATGTAACTACTCATGTAAAACCTAGACACACTCAATGTAAACCCTGGGGAAAGATCAGAAAAGAAAAGAATAAAAATAAATTTAATTTGTATTTCCCCAAGGTAGGTTGGCTCCAGTCCATCTGGAAAGTTGGCCCTAGTGATTTTCCACTTGGAAAATTAGTACAAATAGGAGGCTCCCCTCCTCATCGTTTCACACATTCACAACAATTTGCTCAAACAAAAAAGGTGTGCTACAATTGTCTAGGAGAGTATTTCTCTAGGGTTACATTTGCGAGAGATATTTTCTCTCTCTCTTCTTCTCTCTGTTCTCATAAGATTATTATCTCCATACAAAGGTTTGTTGGGTTTTTTCCCGATTTGGTTTCCCAGGATAAATTCTTGTGTTATTTGTTTATGTGCTTTGTATTTCTTTTAGAGATCCTATTGTTTATTTGCAATTAAGATATACTGTTATAATCTTGTAAGAACTAACATGGGATCATAGCAGTTCTAGAAGAGGCCATTGTCAGAATCTAGGGTTCGACCTTCCAAGCCCTTCTCTCATCTCTTCAGCAGAAAAAGACATTTGGAAACTTCACTCCAAGGGACCCGCATCTTTTGGTGAAGGAAAATCCAAATTCCAATAAGTTTTAGTTTTGACCTAATTTTGTTGCTGCATAAATTAGGGTTTCAAGTTTCATGTTGATCAAGTCGTTGCCTTGGCTCAAAATCATCTTTCCTCAACTCGCCTTGACAAAGTGCATCTATTTGTGAGGTTAGTTTCTTCAAATTCAAAATTTAATTTTTGACCTAACTCCTGCTAGGGTTTCTGGTTCAGATCTGCAAACAAGATGATTGGAAAGAAGGTTCAAGGCTATCTTGATGGGGCTACCAACTTCATATCTTGGAAGTTTAGGGTTCTTCTCATTCTAGTAGAACACGATCTCTGAAAATTTGTCAATGAGAAAGTTCCAGAACCATATGCGGAAGAATCCAAGTCCCAGTGGAGGAAGGGTGATGTGAAAACAAGAAGGATTATGGTGGACTTAGTCAAAGACCACTTGGTTTCGTAAATATCAGAAAAGGAGACAACCAGAAAGATGTTCAAACCCTGAAGAAGTTATTTGAACACAGTAGCATCAATGCAACTCTCACATTGAGGAACAAATTCTCAAATATGAAGATGACTAAGTCCAAAAACATTGTCTGATATTTCATGAGGATCACCGAACTTCGATACAAGCTAAAGTCCAGTGGAGACAACCTTGAAGAAAAGGAGCTTGTTATGACCACCCTGAATGGTCTTCCACCTTCTTGGGTGTCTTTCATCCAAACCATAAGTGATCGAACCAAGTTTCCCAAATTTGACAAGTTGTGGGTAGACTGCACTTGGGAAGAAACCAGGATTGCAGCAAGGCAAAGACTTCATGGTTCTCAAGTTGAGGAAAATCAAGTCTTCATCAATCATGCCAAGAAAGGAAAGGGAAAAGGAAAGTAAGTTTCACAAACCTGAGCATCAAGCTAGGAGACCAAGTTCTTCTCCAGATCATAAGGAAAAGAAGAAGGACATATCATGCATACAATGCTATATGTGGAAGAAATATGGGCACTATGCAAGCGAGTGTAACAATTCAAGAAAAAGCAAGCACAAAGCTTCAACAACTAATGTGGAATATGGGCATCATCACAAGAAACAAAGAAATGAATATCGTACATAATTATTCTTCATATCATCTTTATCAGGTATTGTTCCCACCATTAGTGATACATGGCTCATAGATAGTGGTTCTTTCAAGCATATGACTGGTTATAAAGAAAACATTTCAGAAGTAGTTGAGAAAGAATCTCATCTCTGTATTGTACTTGGAGATGATTCCAACTACACTGTGAAAGGATTTGGATACCACTCTTAAGTTAGAATCAAATGAATTATTACATATGAATGATGTGTTATATGTACCTGGTATGAAAAGAAACCTTGTCTCCATCTCTGCCTTGGAAGATAAGGGATATAGAGTGACATTTGTAGATGGAAAGGTGTTAGCAGGGCATAAATATTCTAGCATGGACACAACAAAATTGATCGGTATAAGGGAGGAAATCCTATATCGTCTGACCACTCTAATAGCTCAAGCATTAGTCCATGATTCCACTAACATCAATGAGCTATGGCATAGAAGGCTAGCTCATCTAAACTATCAAGCTCTTCAAGCTTTAAGGAACATGGTGGCAGGTCTACCAATGCTTAATGTAGACCATGATGGTGTATGTATAGGATGTGCACTTGATAAGAATACCAAGGGTTCCTTTCCGAAAAGTGAAAACATATCCAAGGGAATATTGGATCTAACCCACTCTGACTTATGTGGACCCATGACAATAACTTCATTGGATGGTTACAGCTAATATGAAACATTTATTGATGACCACCCATGAAAGACGTGAATCATACTTCCTCAATACCAAGGAATCCGAGGAAGTACACTGTAAATTTAAAGAACTCAAAGCACAAGTCGAGAATATATCAGGAAGAAAGATTAAGATATTGAGATCATATAATAATGGAGAATATACCTCTACAGAGTTTAATGGTGTTTGTAAGGAAGCGGGAATTAAGAGGGAGTTCACAGTTTCCTATAATCCTCAACAAAATGGGGTTGCGGAAAGGAAGAACCGAATAATTGTGGAGGCAGATAAAGCCATGATGCATGACCAGAGTCTCCCAATGTTCTTGTGGGTAGAAGCATCCAAAACAATTGCTTATGTTCAAAACATATGCCCTCATAAAATATTGAAGAACATGACTCTGGAAGAAGCCTTCACAGGAGTAAAGCCAGAAGTAGGCTGCCTTCTTATCTTTGGCTTTCCAGTACACATTCATGAGCCCAAATATAAAAGGACAAAGTTATAAACTTCAGGCAAGAAGGGAACATTTCTGGGATACATTAAGTCTTCAAAGGCTTACAGAATATACATTCCAGTATTGAGGCAAATCGAAGTCAGTCGAGATGTGACCTTTGAAGAAGGGATGGCTATCCGAAAAGGAAGAGGATCTAATATATCGATGACGATGAAGAGATGAGATCATATCACCCTCCAGAAGTTAAGAGGGAGTCTAAAGAAATGAATGAACTAATCGGTCCCATTGATCCAGTTAAGCCAGATGATTCTCCCATAGATATAGCAGTAAGCCAAAAAAGACCTATATGGGCACAACAGACATTGTAGGATGTAGAGGAGCATGAAGCTCCACATGGAATCCACCGGGAAAGAAAAAGACCTTAGAGGCTTGTTACAGCTGCAAATTTTTTCCCAAATTTTAAAATTTGGGACCCTCCTTTTTTTATTTTATCTTGCCTGGGATTGTTTGGTTTCCTGAAATTTGTCATTCCTCTGCTATAAACTTTGATTTTTTGAAGACCGTGGAGTTTGTTTATTTTTAGAGCTTAACATTTGCTCTCCCGATGATTTTGTTTTATCACTATCGGAAGTTTATTGAAGATTGAGTCGGGGCTTTAGTTCTTTATGCCGCCGCTGTTTCGAAGGTTCAACGAACTAATTTTACCACTGCCCAGCCGAAAGTCTTTTGAGCACTTAACGTTTTAATTTTTCAATGACTTGGTTTTTTTTATCACTGTCGGAGGTAAATCGATGAAGGAATCGGGGCATTTGTCCTCTATGCCGCCGATGGACAGTTTTTATCCTCGCCGATTCCGTGGCCTTTATTGTTCAAACCTTTTTTATTTTTTGATGACTGTTTTTTTATTTTCATTATCGGAATATTTTTTGACTAGCGATCGGAGTTTTAGTCTTATACGACGCCGCCATTTCGGAGGCCTTGTCGTTTGTCTCACCGATACTGCGAAGTATTTTGTGTCTTGAGCTGCCGATACATAGTTGTTAAAGCTCCCGATCGCCGACAGTTTTGTGATTCGCGAAACCCACAGTTAGTTTGTTCTCCGCTGTTGCGGCTGTCGATCAGACTATCTCGCCAATGATTAGTGTTTTCAAGTTCCGATGCAGTATTGAATAGTGGTTTCGATTTTCGATACGGCGACGTTTAGTGCTTTATATAGTCGACATTGCAGAGATGCTTAGTTTTAAAGTCGTCGATCCGTAGCGCTTAGAGCCTTCGATCGTCGATGGTTATGTTATCACGGGGTTCGCAGTTGGTTTTTGGCCCACCGTTTCGGCTGCCAATGGAACTGTCCAACCGTAGCCTTAGAGCCTCCGATCGCCGAATTTTTTTTTTTGTCGCGGAACCCGTAGTCTTTCAGCTACCCGCCGTCCGGATTAATGATGAGTTTTTCTATTAGGGTTGTGTTTTTAACTGCAGATAGACTTAGAGGATTTTCAGACCTAGCTTGCAGGATTTTCTTTACCTTATCGTGCTTTCCTTTCATGCATTAATACTGTGTATACTTTATTTTAGAGAATGCATATGGAGGAGGTAAATAGACTAATACAGTTTTTTGTTATGTTTAGGACAGGGTGATTGCTGCTGCAAAGAAGACATATCTAAAAGACAAAGCTAAAGAGAGTTGGCTGAAGAATGGAACAGGAGAAAGACATTGGAGGAAATTTGGGGTCTAAAATGGGCCTTATAAGAAAATGTGCCAAAATAAGTTTTTGTGAGTTGGAATTCAAGAACCAATAGAATTTCAATAAAATAAGTCAACCATAATGGTTGAATTGACATATTTGTCATTAAAAAAAACTATTTTTTTTGTTTGTATTTTCGACATATCTTA
>LPNX010345081.1:66243-133700 GCA_001517045.1 Pseudotsuga menziesii | reverse complement strand
TGGGGTAGCGGGGTCCGTCAAAAGTATGCAATGTGGGTACTCGTTGGATGCAGAATCAAATTCCGCATCCAACGAGCTCTCCCAATCGAAATTTGAGTAAAAACACATGAGATATGTCAAAAATACGAACACAAAAAGTAGTTTTTTTCTTTTTTCCTCCAAAATTAATTAATATTATTTTATTATTTTAACTATTATTTTATTATCTTAACTATTATTTTATTATTTTCCTTAGGAGGCCCATTTTAGACCCCAAAATTCCTCTAATGAAAAAGAAGAAGCAGAGATGAAGAAAAGAGAAGAAGAAAGTGATGGTCTAAGATCAACAGGATCTAAAAAGACCAACGGATTATTGAGCAGAATCGATAGTGGCAGAGGCCCAAGCTTGGGAAAAGTTCATCAGTGACCAAGTTGGTCCCTCTTTATAAAGTGCTCTTAAAATTTTAATTTGAAATGTAACATATTATGTAATTTATGAGCATTCACTTCAAGACAAGATTTGGATTGAAAAGTTGGGAAGCCCAAAGGTCATTTGGGGGCATCCCAAAGGTTTTGTTTTTTTGTATAAATATAGAAGAGTTAGATGTAGAAAGGACTTTTTCCCAGACAGATTTGTGAGAAGTATGTTGTAAGAAGAACTATTTCCTTTTGCAATAAAGAATTACAAGTTTTATGTTGGAGAAAGCTTGGTGGAATGTTTCAAATGTTGTGCTATGGATCAGTTGAATGTGAACTATTTCGTTTTCAGCTTATGTTCATTAACTGTGAGATTGTTCTAACTCATTGAATCTATGTTCATGTTATGAATGCACTCTAGTTTATTCTGTGAAATTTCCATTGTGAGTAATGAAGGTTTTCATAAACAATAAGCTATATTGTTGTTCATATATCTATTAATGTTCATGTGTTCTAAAATAAGTAACAACTATCTGTATTTTTTCTTAATGCATGCGCATAAACACATTACTAATTGATAACTGATACTTTTGCTCCCTAGGGATAGGTTAGTTAGTTAGTTTTAGTTTCTTGTCGTGTGCGATTTAGATGCGAGAGAGTTAAGACGAGAGGTAAGAACCTGCGCATCACATTGTGACGCTCCTCGTTATCTCTATCAATTTGCATTTTTAGATAGGCACTTGCACATCATACTTAAATTCAAAAAACTAAAAATATACACGGTGGACTGGGCCGTAACCGGATAAACATTTTATTTTGTTACTTGACCTACGGTATTCAGACCGTAAATCGGACGGATTCCCCATACCAAACAATAGCAAGCTAGTTGGGAACGTTTACTGTGGATAATCCCTAACTGTTGTTACCTGCGATTTTACAGGCCTCAACATTTTTTGGTACTAGAAGGAGGGCCACCAGTGCATGGCTGGCCGAGGAAACCCATTTTCTCGAAATTACTCCACCGGTGACAGTTCTGAAAGCAGTTTGTTTCCCAATCCAACTTCTGAAGAGAAGGGTAAAGAGCATTTGTATTTTGTCGATAATGAAGTAGTTGATGATTTGAGAAGAATTACTAGGGCATATGCGAAGAAGCTCGGAGGATTACCGATTATTCCTGTCTTACCCAGAAGAGAATATCAGAAAAGGGATCGCCCTAAATTAGAATACGCAGTGTTGGTAGAATATTTTGAAGAATTGGTAGAAGCAGCCTTACAGGAAGTTGTCCAACCTTTGAATCAATTCGACCCAGATACACCTTATTGTTCACCTGTTCATACCCCTGTTCAGTCACCACCTCATTCTCCACTCAAAATCATGGCTAATGTAAACCCAAATCAACCACCAAATCCACCACCTGCTTGGAGGGCTAGGTCACCATTAAACCTGACACCTCCCTTGCATGATTTGCCTCAAGATTTTGAGAAAATGTTGCCTAAGTTTGACCCAAGTGAAAAAATTCTAGTAGATGATCATTTGCAAAGTTTTTACTTGGCTATAGAAAGACTATAGGCTGGGGAGCATGAAGATGTGGTCTGTAGATTGTTTCCACACACCCTGAAAGGAGCAGCAGCCTCATGGTATTTTTCTCTTCTCGCAAATTCAATCACAGACTGGGACACATTTGAGAGAATATTTAGAAGTAAATATGCGGTCCAGAAAACTCATGCAGCTTTAATGAAAGGGTTATGCGCTTTAAAGAAAGAAAGGAAAAATTGCGTAATTTCACTCAAAGATTTGCTGCTTATCTTAAAAAAAATTCTGCAGCTGATAAACCATCTGATAAAGTTTTGATTGAATACTATACTTCAGCTCTAGGGCCTGACTTGGCCATGTTTGCCAAGATGTCAGTCAAACCTACATTATCATAAACTTATGAAGAAGCTGAGAGGGTAAAGACTGAGAAGGAGAGCATAGAAGATTGTCCTGTGCAGTCGGAAGAAAAAACTTTTGATGAGCGGTCATAGGATTTTGAAGGGATGGTGGAGATGATGCAGAAGCTATCCAACAGAGTAATAGATTTGGAAAAAGAAAAGGAAGCTCATAAATCTTATAAGCCTTACTATAAAAGGAGGGAGGACAACAATCAACCTAAACCTCCTCCACACAATCCTACATCAATGAATTTAACTGAGGTAGGTATGGATAATTTTTGCACCTTTCATCAGCAACCTCATTCTGAGAAGAATTGCCCCCAATGGATAAATTCTATGACATTGGTAATGAATTAGTTATTGGACTCCAAACTAACAGAAATTGATGAGGAGGAAGAAAAAAATAATCAATCCACAGAAAAACAAGAGGAAGATGCTTTAGTTTGATGGGATTGTGTCTCAATGTTTGATACGTTGGAAGAAGGTTCTCTGAAACGAGAGGAGATATCATAAACAAATGTGACAACAAGAAGTCAGGGTTTGGTAGAAGAAGACAAGTCAATACTTCCGAAAATTAAGAGACTTCAAGAAAATATGAAGAAAGTACAGAAGAACACCACAGCTGATAAAATACATGAATTTACCATTACAAGTCAAGATCCGAAGAAAATTAACATGCCTGTTAAGCCTGTTGAAGAGAAGAATGATAATGTAAAAAAGAATCTCAAAGAACATGAGATGGGGTATGATATTGTGGAAGATATTAAAAAAGCTAAGGCAAATATCTCACTGTTTGAAATGTGTAATGTGCTTCAACAGAAAGAAAAATTGTTAAAAGCACTTGAAGTACCAAAGGAAGAGCTTCCCATTGACAACCAACCTGAAGAAGAAGAAATTGGTGAAGCAAGTGTGGGAGGTAAGTCTAAGTATAAATCCCCACCATTTCTCCTAACTTTTGAGATTTTCAACCATAATGTGCACAATTGTTTAGTAGACTCAGGGGCATCAGTCAATGTTATGCCACTTTCAATCTGCAAAAAGATAAATTGACAACCTAAACCATCTACCTGGCAAGTTATTCAGTTAGACAGGACAACTGTGAAAGTAATCGGGGAAATGGAAGATGTTCTAATTCGCTTATTTGCAAATGAAAAGGTATGTCAGTACATCGATATTGTAGTAGCAGACATACCTGATGCTTATGGACTTGTTTTGAGTCGAGATTGGCCAGCAAGACTAGATGGATATTTTGCATCAGATTGGTCACATCTGTGGTTGCCTCATAAGGGAAGTCCCAATCAGATAAAAGTATTAAGAGAGCTTCAGATGAAGCACAATGTTACTCAATTGGAGGAAAAAAATGAACCAGTGAATTCTGTATTGGGAAATTACTTTATTGAACTAGAACCGGGAAATTACCAAGCTGAAGAAGCCAGCAGTACACTAGACACCCAGCCCGATCTCCTTCGATTTTCACGGGCTAATGAGATTGACTGTAAAATAGTAGATTTAGTTTCAGATGTAGTTTTTAATTCAATATCAGTAGAATTAGATAATGGGTAGGCCTTTTTCAATTTGCAGTCAAGCCTAGCCCCTCATCTTACAAGTTACCAGATTTACAGGGGTGGGCAGAGAACTGACCAGTTAGTGGTTTAGTTCTCAAACTTTATTTTTCTTGATTTTTATTTCTTGATTATCTTGTACATAAATAAACCGATTTCTTGGTTTTGTTTTGATTTGTTTATTTTTGTTTGTTATAGTTAGGGTGTGATTGATTTTAATAAAGAAGCAAACTTTTGGTTGCATGGAGAGCACCAGAATTCTGGATTAACTAAAATCCTTGATTATAATACTGTGTGCTATTGATTTATATGAAAGAAATTCTTTTAGTTCAGCAGTTTTCCTAAATGGCTATGAACACATTGAAGTCCTACTTAGTGCCTTGTAAAATAACTCAGGATCAAAAGGTCTGGAATACTATTTCGAGGCTCCATCCATCCCACATTTAAAATGTCTTAGGGGGTGACAGCAAAGACCCATGGAGAGGAAGCATGGTAAACAGTATATTATATTTAAAAGATCCCATGCCAAGAATTGAAAGCCAAAAGGCAAATAAGAGTCAAAATCTCCTAAGAAAGCAATATTTATCAAAACAAAGTACTGAACCATATGAGTACAAGATTGCCAAAGTTCTTATCCGTCCGTGAGCTGAAAATTAAATACATCTCTCACACAAAAGGACACTATGGATAGAGGAGCCTAAATAAGAAATTCAGAAAGAGGGCATGCAGGAGGACTCGGAAAGGACAAAAGGTCCAAAAGCACAAAAGCGCAAAATGGCATGGGAATGAGGAACAAATGAATATTTATGTTTACCATATGTTACAATCCTATGGTGTCCAAGCTAAGAGCTACCCGAAGACAAAGGTAAAAAATGAAATTCATGTTCTTGGCCTCAAAAGAGTTATCTAGACTTTTAAATCTTGGTTCCCATTATCCCTAAATTGGACTATCATCAATCATTAAAGTACATACATCTGTCATTTGGGAAATCCATACGTCTAGAAGAATTCGACATGTTAGTATTTATTTTCAAAACAGTCTGTTGCTCAAAGAAGAAGTTGTCCAGAGATCTGTGTTCACCAGGTAGTTGCCAATTGTTGCAGCTGCAACCTTTTTCCCAAATTTTAAAATTTGGGACCCTCCTTTTTTGATTTTATCTTGCCTAGGAATGTTTGGTTTCCTGAAATTTGTCATTCCTCTACTATAAACGTTGATTTTTTGAAGACTGTGGAGTTTGTTTATTTTCAGAGCTTAACAGTTGCTCTCTTGATGATTTTGTTTTATCACTATCGGAGGTTTATTGAAGATTGAGTCGAGGCTTTAATTCTCTATGCCGCCGCTATTTCAGAGGTTGAACGAACTGATTTTACCACCGCCCAGCCGAAAGTCTTTTGAGCACTTAACGTTTTAATTTTTCAATGACTTGGTTTTTTTATCACTGTCGGAGGTAAATCAATGAAGGAATCGGGGCATTAGTCCACTATGCCGCCGATGGACTGTTTTTATCCTCGCCGATTCCGTGGCATTTATTGTTCAAACCTTTTTTATTTTTTGATGACTGTGTATTTATTTTCATTATCGGAATATTTTTTGACTAGCGGTCGGAGTTTTAGTCTTCTATGACGTCGTCGTTTCAGAGGCCTTGTTGTTTGTCTCGCTGATACTGCGGAGTATTTTGAGTCTTGAGCTGCCGATACATAGTTGTTAAAGCTCCTAATCACCGACGATTTTGTGATTCACAGAACCCACAGTTAGTTTGTTCTCCGCCGTTGCGGTTGTCGATCAGACTATCTCGCCAATGATTAGTGTTTTCAAGTTCCGATGCAGTATTGAATAGTGGTTCTGATTTTTGATATGGCGGCGTTCAGTGCTTTATATCGTCGACACTGCAGAGATGCTTAGTTTTAAAGTCGTCGATCCGTAGCGCTTAGACTCTCCGATCGCCGATGGCTATGTTATCACGGGGTCCGCAGTTGGTTTGTGGCCCGTTGTTTCGGCTGCCAATGGAACTGTCCAACGGTAGCCTTAGAGCCTCCGATCGCCGAAGTTTTTTTTGGTTGTGGAACCCGTAGTCTTTTAGCTACCCATTGTTGCAGCTTTCTAGTGAACTATCCTGTCAATGCATTAGTGGTTCAGATCTCTGATGCATGACTACGGCGGCGTTTAGTGCTTTATTTCATCGACATTTTAGTTTGTCGCGGGATCCTTAGTTTATTTGTGGCCCATCGTTGCGGTTGTCTAGTGATTCCCTCCGTCGATAGGGTTTTCCCGTCGATTTCGTGTGCTTTTACCCTATTTCATGGGCGACGGAGGTTTTTGATTTTTGATCGATTTGGGGATTTCACGATGAGAACACAGTACAGGGTCTCACATTTAATGATTAGTCTTATTGATAGTGTGGTTCATGTTTTATTGAAAAGTTAGATGATCTTGAATGCATTCCGGATTAATGATGAGTTTTTCTATTAGGGTTGTGCTTTTAACTACAGACGGACTTAGAGGATTTTCAGACCCAGCTTGCAGGATTTTCTTTGCCTTATCATGCTTTCGTTTCATGCATTAATACTGTGTATACTTTATTTTACAAAATGCATATGGAGGAGGTAAATAGACTGATATAGTTTTTTGTTATGTTTAGGACAGGGTGATTGTTGCTGCAAAGAAGACATATCTAAAATACAAAGCTAAAGAGAGTTGGCTGAAGAATGGAACAGGAGAAAGAAAAAGGAAGAAGCAGAGATGAAGAAAAGAGAAGAAGAAAGTGAGGGTCTAAGATCAATAGGATCTAAAAAAGACCAATGGATTATTGAGCAGAATCGATAGTGGCAGAGCCCCAGGCTTGGGAAAAGTTCATCGGCGACCAAGCTAGTCCCTCTTTATAAAGTGCTCTTAGAATTTTAATTTGAAATGTAACATATTGTGTAATTTATGAGCATTCACTTCAAGACAAGATTTTGGGATTGAAACATTGGGGAAGCCCAAAGGTCATTTGGGGGCAGCCCAAAGGTTTTGCTTTTTTGTATAAATATAGGAGAGTTAGATGTAGAAAGGACTTTTTCCCAGACAGATTTGTGAGAAGTATGTTGTAAGAAGAACTATTTCCTTTTGCAATAAAGAATTACAAGTTTCCTGCTGGAGAAAGCTTGGTGGAATGTTTCAAATGTTGTGCTATGGATCAGTTGAATGTGAACTATTTCGTTTTCAGCTTATGTCCATTAATTGTGAGATCGTTCTAACTCATTGAATCTATGTTCATGTTATGAATGCACTCTAGTTTATTTTGTGAAATTTCCACTGTGAGTAATGAAGGTTTTCATAAACAATAAGCTATCTTGTTGTTCATATATCTATTAATGTTCATCTGTTCTGAAATAAGTAACAGCTATCTGTAATTTTTCTTAATGCATGCGCAGAAACACATTACTCATTGATAACTGATACTTTTGCTCCCTAGGGATAGGTTAGTTAGTTAGTTTTATTTTCTTGTTGTGTGTGATTTAGATGCGAGAGAATTAAGATGAGAGGTAAGAACCTGGGCATCACATTGTGACGCTCCTCATTATCTCTATCAATCTGCATTTTTAGATAGGCACTTGCACATCATACTTAAATTCAAAAAACTAAAAATATACATGGTGGACCAGGCCGTAACCGGTAAAACCTTTTATTTTGTTACTTGACCTACGGTATCCGAACCGCAAACCGGACGGATTCCCCATACCAAACAGTAACGGGCTAGTTGGGAACGTTTACTGGGGAGAATCCCTAACTGTTGTTACTTGCGATTTTCCAGGCCTCAACAAGGCTCTCAGTTTATGTAGCCTTTATGAGTCACATCATTGACTCAAAACCTACCACATACAAAGAAGGATTCAGACAACAGGTTTGGAAGGATGCCATGACAGAGGAATTTCAGTCCATCATGAAGAATGACATATGGGAGGTTGTACCGAGACCTGAGGGGAATTCAATAGTGACCTCCAAATGGTTGTTCAAGATTAAACACAGAGAATATGGTATCGTGGAGAAACACAAAGCCATATTTGTTTCCAGGGGATTCTCTCGAAAAGAGGGAATTGACTATGATGAAACATTTGCTATTGTATCTCAATATACTTCCATCAAAACCATAATTGCTACTGCTTCAACTATGGGATGGAAGTTGCATCAGATGGGTGTAAAGACTGCCTTCCTCAATGGTATTATCGAGGAAGAAGTTTACATTGAACAACTAGAAGGATTTATTGTCCATAATAAATATCCTCATGTATATAAACTAAGAAAGGCATTATACGGGATCAAGCAAGCACCTCATGCTTGCTATGGACATATAGACAGATACCTGGTAAACTTGGGATTCACCAAAAGCGATGCAAACCCCAATAATTACTACAAGATTGAGGATAATGAGCCACTAATTTTGGTCTTGTATGTGGAAGACTTGTTTCTCACAGGAAATGTGAAACTAATTGGATGGTGTAAGAAGAATCTTGCCTCTAAGTTTGAAATGAAGTACCTCGGATTGATGCATTACTTATTGGGATTAGAAGTATGGAAGAGGTAGGAGGAAATTTTCCTGAGTCAAGGAAAATACACCATTGATATTTTGAAGAGATTCAGGATGTTTTATTGCAAGTCCATGGCTACCCCAATGGATGTAAACTTTAAGAAATTGAAGGAGTCCACTTCAAATTTTGATATGATTGATCCCACCATGTATCACCAATTGATTGGCTCTCTGATGTATTTGACAAACACCAGACCAGATATATGTTTTGTTGTAAACACCCTTATCCAGTTTATGAGTGATCTGAGGTGGATTCAATGGGTTTCTACAAAAAATGTTCACATATACTTACATGGCACTATGGGATATGCTTCAGGATGTGATACAATATTGCAAGGATTTTCTGACTTATATTGGGTCAGGTGTGTTGCAAATAGGAAGAGTACTTCTAGATGTTGCTTCAGTTTGGGATCTGCAGTAATCTTCTAGTGTAGCAGGAAGCATACCTCAGTAGCACTCAACACCGCAGAGGCCGAGTATATGGCTTCCAATTCAACATCTTGAGAAGTAGTATGGATTCGAAAACTCCTTGCAGGATGTTTTGGTCAGATTTCAGTACCAAATGTAATTCATTGTGACAATTAAGGTTGTATACAGATGTCAATGAATCCTATATTCCATGATAAGACGAAGCATATAGAGATATGAAATCACTACATTCATGATATGGTGCATGAAGGTGCAATCGATTTCCATTATGTCCCGAAAGATGACGAGAGTGCAGATATTCTTACCAGGCCTCTTCTCAGGACAAAGTTTGAATACTTTTGCAAAATACTTGGAGTAGAAGAAAATGAATCCATCGTAGAGAGGTAAAGTTGAGACCGATATCTATGATGATTTCACATAGGTGCCTCTACTTGTTCTAGATCTCGGTCAGGTATGGGAGAAATCCCATCGACATTGTGAGATGGTCAGGTAGCAAATAGTCGTGTGCATAGTTTATCACTATACGTTCAAATTCTCAATCTGGTGCTTTGGAGGAATCCCACCAGCTCTTGAGATGAACAAGCTATAGATGGTCGTGGTGGATTCAACTCACCTAGGTTCTCAACCAGGTATGGGATAAATCCTATCGACATATTGATATGGGAAGTACATAGACGGTCGTGTGCATTGATGGCCACTACATGTTTAGATTCTCTATCTGGTTTTCTAAGGAGTATTCGCACCAAATATTGAGATGAACAAGTTTTAGTTGGTCATGTACACTCGTGACCTCTATTAGCCTAGGTTCTCAACTTGGTGTAGGAGAATTCCCACCATCATTTGAGATGAACTGATAGTATATGGACGTGTGAAGCATCTCCAGGTTCTCAGGTAGAGACGAACATATAGCACTTTGATGACTCCTCTCGACGGAAAAAGACAATATTGAAGACCTTCAGTATGCATAGATATGATCGAGACAGATGATATGTACATAAGAGACCTAGATGTTCATGATGTTGATGACAACCATATCTGAAGAATACCTTCCTTGTTGAGAGGGAGTGGTTGAACTTGTGCAATTTCAAAAGTTATTCTTATTGTACCTCCTATAGGAGATTATACCGATGTAACTACTCATGTAAAATCTAGACACACTCAATTTAAACCCTGGGGAAAAATCAGAAAATAAAAGAATAAAAATAAATTTAATTTGTATTTTCTCAAGGTAGCTTGGCCACAGTGATTTTCCACTTGGAAAATTAGTATAAATAGGAGACACCCCTCATTATTTCACACATTCACAACAATTCACTCAAACAGAAAAGGTGTGCTGCAGCTGTCTAGGAGAGTATTTTTCTAGGGTTACATTTGTGAGAGATATTTTCTCTATCTCTTCTTCTCTTTGTTCTCGGAAGATTATTATCTCTATACAAAGGTTTGCTGGGTTTTTCCCGATTGGGTTTCCCAGAATAAATTCTTGTGTTATTTGTTTATGTGCTTTGTCTTTCTTTTAGAGATCCTATTGTTTCTTTGCAATTAAGATATACTGCTATAATCTTGTAAAAACTAACACTTTGATACCACTATCAAGCTAGAATAACTCAAATACTTGAGATGAATTCTATCTTGAGATTCTTATTCTCGTACAAATCTTCGTATTTCTTAATAATAATTACATTGTATCTATAATACCTAAGATTATGTTTCTAATAGTTGCACAACAAAATGCCCAAGGTATTATTAGTGGTATATCTCTTCCTAAGTTGAGTGGTTGTTAGACAATGAATGGGAATTTTTATAACTCTTCTTCTATGGATTCCCTTCAAATATTTTGTGATATTTCAAGATCTAAAATCCATTGGATAAATATCAATTTTATAGGACAATGTGAAGTACAAACCTATCCAGCCTCTCGAGGATGGTATTGAATCTAGCTTGGGCATGTTTCAAAATATTGGGAATCCCTTTGCATTGCAATTCTCTCCAAAATAGTGTGGATTGTGTTCATCCACATAATAGAAACAAAAATCAATAATGGCTTACCAAGCTTGGGGCTATGGATGCACTGTTTAAGAGTTGCACCAAATGTTTGCTACCATGTGTGTATATTATTCCTTATGTTCGTTTATTTCTATTTGTGCCTAACAAATGCTAGAAAGACCCTCCATAATTTGGTATGGTCCAACACCAATGGAGACAAATGCATCTACAAAGTCAATTAGATTTTGTTTTTCCTACCCATGGAAAGATTAAGAATGGAATTTGTTAAGACTCACACCCAAGGGAAATCCTTGTGTTCTAGATGAATTATCCAAGTGAATGAGGAAGAGGTAGCATGGAAAGTTCTACTAAGAGATTGTATCACTTTTGGTTCCCCATTGGGTGAAAACTCATTGAAAGGCTTTCACTTCCAAACTTTTATGTTAAAGGGAATTACAAAAGCATTTAGAAATCTTATAAGGCCATGAAACCAAATATCTATTAGAAATGAGCCTTAACTTTACTAACCACCCCCATTTACATCGGGATTAAAAGAACTTTTGTCTCCAAATGCATTTGGAAAGCTTGGGAGGCCATGAAATCAAATCTTTACTAGAAAGGAGCTCTACTCATATTTGGCATCTTTCAATGAACACTATCTAGTTGTTGCTAACTTTGTTCTTTAATGGAAAAAACATTAGTTGGAAATGGGGATTTCGTGAATCGATGCCTCTCTCAGAGGGCATCAAGAATGTTAGTGACCTATTTGACTTTGAAACCCAAGATTGGATGTTTGATAATTTAATTCATCCTTGTTATGGAGAATTCAACAACTTTTTGCAAGGAAGTGGGGAGTACATGGGTCTTCATTTTTCAAATTGCAATCTTGTTCTGGAAAACATTTAGCAGCTTTTTGTCAAGGTTGAATTTAATTATTAAACATTTAGTAGTCTTCATTTCTCAAATTTGACCAATTGTAGTGAATGCATGGAAAAAATAAAGCGCAACTTTGATTCCAATCAAATTCACTTAAACAATCAATGAAGCTTGTGATTGATGGGATGAGAATGAAGGGAGTTGACCCGAGATCACTAATCTACCAACATAATGGTAAAGGTTGTTCCAAAGAGAAAATTTTATGCTACTATACAAATCAACAGTTTAAGAGGAATTCAAATAGCTAAAGAGGAATTCTACTATGGAAGATGAGGTAGCATGTTGAGGTGATAATAAAAAATACATACGTAATACCATCAGTAATAACAACGTAAAGGTAATACTACCATAGAGGTAATAAAAACAACAATAAATAATAAAACACATAGAGATTAATACCAATACAAGGTCCCCTAACTTTAACAAAACAACACAAAGGTAATAGAGTTAAATGTATGACATCGAGAGTCATTCTCTATACTTGTGTGGTATCAAGCCATAAACTTGTGTTGTATCAAGTTAAGGATTTGTGTGGTATCAAGTCAGGTACTTGTGTTGTATCAAGTCAGAAACTTGTGTTGTATCAAGTTTAAGGGACTTGTCTAGTATCAAGTTAGGACATTTTGGTGTATCAATTCCTATCTATGTCCTCATGTATTGAGGTGGGATGCATGTACTATGATCTTGTGTTGTGTCAAGACTGTAGTCTTTTGTTGTATCAATAATGGTCTTGTGTTGTATCAAGTCTGTACTTGTGTTGTATCAAATCATATGATTCTCATATATGGTACCCTATGAGATGGATCTCCTTAACTGGAGATGGTATTGTGTAGTATCAAGACTGGAGACTTGTGATGTATCAAGTCATGAGGATGTACCATGTGATGTATTTCTAGTCATGGTCACTAGGTGCTATAAGTCTCCTTTATGGATTAGCTACCCCTAGAGTAAATTACTTTAGCAAATGAATATATGAACCGGGGTAATACATATGATAATTAGTATGGAACAATTATTCTGAGTATGATATGATAAGATGGTGAATTAATTAATACGCATATGGTCCATACGATATTTAATTAATGATAATGAGATATAGCATAGAGAAAGAGAATGAATTCGAATTGTACATGTATGCCTCAAGTGAACTCGAATTATGAAGGCCTCAGTTAAGCCTAAGTTGTAAATAAAGAATGTGTTGGTTAAAGAAGGAACATCTCCTTGATTCATGCAAATTGTTTCTGCATGGGTGATACTATTTGTAAAATACCAAAGACTTTCAATTATTCTCCTAACATTCAGTTTAGTTCAATTAGTTCACAATCAATTCAGTAAATTCACATTCAGTTCAATTCACTTCACATTTAGTTCAGATAGCTCACATTCAGTTCAAGTCAGTTAGCATCCAGTTAAAGCTAATTATGAAGAAGGGCGCATATCTTGTGCAATGAAGATTCCAAAGACAAAGACTTAACACCAATGCATAAAGGGGGCTAATATTTTGCATGGGGATGATCTCATACACCAATATTACCACTCCTTCTAGTAAATTTGATTTTGTAATGCATGGGTGCATGATTGGCATGCCAACCACTCCCTGGGGTTTGAATGGCATGGTATGTGTCTTGTTATTAATATTATATGAATACGGCAAGTTAATTACAATTGATAGAGTGTTGTATTGGATCTCTCTTCTCTATTTTTTTGGTGATATCTCTTATCGAGCAATATGTTGATGTGTTGTAAATCATTCTCTGCAAATCTATCTGTCATACTCAAATAATTATTGGGTTTTTCTTCCTCCGTATTTGGAGGGTTTTCCCAAGGTACATCTTATCTCTTATGGTGATTGTTTTATGTGGTTGATTTATTCTTGAAGATTCATATATTGCTGATGTAAATAATGATGTGTGGTTGATTTAATGACTCATATATGGTTGATATAAATTTGATTATGTGGTTGATATAAAGTTTCTTATGTGGTTGATTTAAATTTTCTTAAAGTGATGAAATTGTTTCATAAAAGTTTTGAAGTTCAAGCAACCCCTATTTTGCTCAAACATTAACATGGTATCAGAGCATAGGGTGTGAAAAAGCTTAGTAGTGTGCAACAAGCTAAGCCTTCGTAGATATTGAAGAATTTAGAAAAATATTGCAGCCATGACATCAATCTCCATTTGACCGAAAGACCGCCTTGAATGTACTTCCAACTTCAACACATGGAAGGCAAGAGTGTTAAATCTTCTTGAGGAGCATGATCTTGATTCTTTCATGACGTCGGTGGTTGAGGAGCCTACCACTAATGCAGCAAGAATGAATTACAAGAGAATCAAGCAAAGACAAATAGGATTATATATGACTCCGTGAAGGACAATATCATGTCAGTGATCACACCATTGAATATGTCAAAAGAGTGTTTTGAAACACTTACGAACTTGTATGAGAAGAAGGCTCCCACTCAAAAGTGGGATTTGAAGAACAAGTTGCACAACCTAAATATGGAGAAGGATGAGACCGTAGCATCATTATTCACAAAGATTTCACAAGTGAAATATCATTTTATAAGCATCGGTGTGGTGACGCATGATGATGACCTACTTCAAACCGTCATCGATGGACTCCCTTCCTCATGGGAGACTTTTGCAGCAGCGGTAAATGGAAGAGAAGAACATCCCAACTTCAAGAGATTATGGCATGATTGCATTCAAGAAGAAGGGTGCATCAAAATCAAGGGTGTGTGCACTAAAGAGGAGAATATTTCCCTCTTTGCAAGAATGAAGAAAGGGAGGAACTTGCCATCCTCTCCCAAGAAATTCTTTCATGAAAAGAATAAGAAGTTCAAGGACTTTGATCAATCAAAGGCTGAATGCTTCTATTGTGGAAAAAGGGCCACTTTACGAAAGAGTGTTATGCAAGAAAAAAGAAATAAGGAAGGCTTCATGCATCCACCATCATAGAAGGAGGTGAACCTTCTCAAAATAAATGATCATGAAACGACAAAATCGTTTCAGAAACGATTAAATCGTTCTTACATAAATACCCAGTGCAAATAACACATATAATCCATGAAAGGAAAAGTAATATAATATATGATTGATAAAATAAGTGATGATATTACAATGAGAATGACTAATGAATACACTATCGTAGGAGGATATATGTGAAGAGAGGAACCCGTGCAGGGTTTTTTAACCAACGTTTTGTACTTCAAATAGACGAGTCCATCTTCAGGGTGATCGTCAATGCATGCTTGAGATGAAGAATAATGAGGTCAAAGTGCTCTTATAAATATAGGCATTTAGATATTTTTTAAGGTAGGATTTTGAATTATAACTATTGATTATGTGACCTTTTGAGCTTGTCAATGACCGATTTCCAAGAGCTGCTGAGTTTTAGGCCGTCGTCCCTATTGAGAATGTTGTTCCTTTTTTCTATTTATATGACCTCCCTTATTCTTCGCTTAGTGTAGTGTTCTTCTCTTTCCAACAAACTCATTTTATCAATGCAAATGTGGTGTGAGGTGTTGTGTGAGTGTTTCGCAAGAGTAGATTTGTGGGATCGATCTCTACATATGTCAAATTTGTGCTCTTTTAGATGCTTTTGTAGTGATTATCTTGTTTCCCCAATATAAAGTTTACCACATGAGAACGAGATTTCATAAAATCCTTTTTGTTGTCTTGAATCTAGAGGTTCTTTTTCCTTATCTAGTAGGTTTCTTATGGTGTTTGTGGGGGTGAAGGCTGCGGTGATGTTGTTTCTTCTCACCTGAGAGAGTTTTAGGTGTAGTTTGAAAAGTTGTTCGGAAATCCTTGCTAGCTCACTGCGGGTCTGTATGATCTTGTTTTTTATCAATGTTGAACTTAATTGGGAGAATGGGTTTTTGTTTCTTCTGAGTAGCGGATGACTACATTTGGCGAATTTTGGGTTGAGGTTGTGATCTCACCAATTTTTGACAAAATCCAGATCCGTGATCAATTTTTTCCTTCTTATTCTCATATTGTCAAAGCGCATCGTGTCTTCCATCGTATCCCTTCTGTCGAGGGATCTGATTAATGAATGCATTGTCACAGGAGGATATATGTGAAGAGAGGAACCTGCGTAGGGTTTAACCAACGTTTTGGACTTCACATAGATGATTACATCTTCAGGGTGATTGTCAATGCATGCTTGAGATGAACAATAATGAGGTCAAAGTGCTCTTATAAATATAGGCATTTAGATCTTTTTTAAGGTCGGATTTTGAATTATAACTATTGATTTTGTGACCTTTTGAGATTTTCAATGACCGATTTCCAAGAGCTTATGAGTTTTAGGTCATCGTCCCTATTAAGGGTGTTGTTCCTTTTTTCTATTTCCACGACCTCCCTTATTATTCGCTTAGTGTAGTTTTCTTCTCTTTCCAACAACCTCGTTTTATCAATGCAAATGTGGTGTGAGGTGTTGTGTGAGTGTTCCGCGAGAGCATATTTGTGGGATCAA
Source organism: Pseudotsuga menziesii (assembly GCA_001517045.1). Taxonomy (NCBI): domain Eukaryota; kingdom Viridiplantae; phylum Streptophyta; class Pinopsida; order Pinales; family Pinaceae; genus Pseudotsuga; species Pseudotsuga menziesii. The sequence goes on along the minus strand of LPNX010345081.1, from coordinate 117,416 downwards.
TCTCTACATATGTCATATGTGTGCTCTTTTAGATGCTTTTGTAGTGATCATCCTATTTCCCCAATATAAACTTTTCCACATGAGCACGGGATTTCATAAACGCCTTTTTGTTGTCTTGGATCTAGAGCGTCTTTTGTCTTACCTAGTAGGTTTCTTGTGGGGGCGAAGGTGTTAACCCAAAAAATACCTCAGTAATCTCTACATGAACTACACCACCTAAAGACATCCATTACACTACCCTCATTTGACCCCCACACCCCTGCAAAGGCTCAAAAACATGAAAAGGGCTTAAAAAATCCCTCAAAAGAGCCAAAATAGCTCTCATAGGAGCTAATACCTCCAACAAAGGGGCTAAAACCCCTCAAAGGAGCTTAAAACCCCCAAAGGAGCTAAGAATTGGGAAAAGGGGGATTAAAGCCCAAAAAAGGGGCTAGAGCCCTAACCAAGGGCTTAAAACCCTAAAATCTCAAGAAAAAACTATAAATAGAGGGGTGGGGGTCACTCTCAAAACACTCCTTCTCTCCCTATCGTCATGTTTCCCGTGTGAGTGCCTTGAGACCCCTTGCCTCTCAAGCCATTCACCCTCCCTCTCCTCCATTGCTCCACAAGCCAAGCTTCCATCCCAAAGAGAGAGAGGTGCTTCCAAAGCTAGGGAATGGTGGCCCATTTCCACCCAAACAGAAGGTATAATTTTGTTTTGTGTCATTGTAATTCTGGTTTTCTAACATATTTTGCTTGCAGGCTTGTTGTCTAATACTTTGCTGCAGGTGTCCATTGATCTCTTGCAACCATATTTTGTTTTCTAACTGTTCCATGTAGGTTTCGTAGCTTGGCCCTAAACTTGTTTACAGGTTCTCTTCCAACCAATAGGAACCCTACCCCTCCTTCCTATAGACGGAAGGTATCCATTTTTTGCACGTAGCTAGGGTTTTCCATGAGCTACAGATTGGCGACCATACCGGGTCGATCCCACAGGATCCCTGGGCTTTTTGTTTTTAATATTTTGCTTACTTAGTTTGATAGATATTTGCTTATTTAGGTTGATAGATCTGTTTGTTTCATTTTTGTTATTGTTTCGACCACAGTACCAGTTATTGTTGGCCGTTCTTTGACTTGCAAATCGTTCAACTATGCAAAAACGGTCAAACCAAATTTCTGAAAATTCACCTGTGTTCGGTCTCATTTTCTGCCCAAATAGTTGATCCATTTGAGAATATGCCCATGCTTAGGTGTAAAAGGGCCCATTTCCGAAGTCCATTTTCAACTGTTTGAGGTGATTCCTCACGGTTTGATCACAATCCAACCCGCAAAAACAGGTCCTCTACAGGTGCACGACCCATATTTCTTTACTTTGTATGAGCATTTTAACTTTTTTGGCTTGACTATTTGCTGCTATTTGTACTGTCAGTGCGGCTTAGTCGCCTCTTTCCAGCAGTCTGTTTTCATTTTCACACAATCTGTGTAAATCAATGATAAATTTAATTGGTTAATGGTATAATGAATATGTTTTAAGGCTTGAATAAATTACTGTAGGTTAAATTTCAGTTTTTAGTAAGAATTGGAAATTAACACCTTGCCTAGCCCTTCCTCCTCTACCTAGTCATCACCCTTCGGGGTATTCTGGGATAAGACGAAGGGTGAAGCTCATATAGTAATAGGCACTTCACTTGGGATTTTTCAAGACCACTTAAAATGAGTGACTTGGAAGGTAGAGGGGGTGGTAGGCCCAGGGGGCCTCACGACATTCGCATCCTCCCTGTTGACCGACCTTGCACTCGGAGAGTGACCTGAGGATATAAAGATGGGATTAGTCCCATTGTGTTGAGAGCCCATCACTCTTTCTTGGTCGAAGAGGAATATCGGTGTAAGGCAGTCACCTAGTAAGTCTACCATAGTTCAGATTCATTTATGGCATGTTTTAAATTTTTTGTTCACAATTTACTGGTTTCATAACAACTTACCCATGTTATAAGTTCTATAATAAACCAGAAAATATCTGGGAAATATTCATAAACCATACAAGCAGCCACAAAGTGAGTAACATATATACAATGGACATACACACAACCATACCAAATAAGATAACCAAACTCAGTTCATGACGCTGATCCAGCCATTAAAATTTATTAATTTACATTAAATCAAACACTTGCAATCTTTGAGTACATAAGTCTGTGTCTACCTTAACCATGGGAAGTACTTGGGCTCAGCCCTGAAGCTCATTGTGAGGAGTACCACAGCAACCCCAAAGTAGCTGGCCGCTGAGAGGAATTGCCAAGCGAAACAGGAAACTACCCCTACCGATTGACTAGCACTCCCATGAGGAAAATCCAAGCGTTGTCTCGTGGCAGTCTTTGTGGCCGAGTGACCACCTGAAATCCAATAGGAAGCCACTAAAACTGGGGTCCATAATGTCACTACCATATTTCACCAACTAATCTACCAACCAGACACAATTGATCGCCCACGCTCTTCCTCACGCCTAAGAGGTGATCCACCACAGTTCGGGTCCTTGAAGCAACACCATCGAGACCATTCTTGATGACCCTCTACGCTGTTAGAAGGCCACACAACCTTTGACTCATATCAATCTAATCCCAACTTACATATCGCACCATGTTTCCCCATGGCTGGTGCAAACATGGATCCATTTTTTGGAATGATCATTGGCAGTGGACCCATGTCCATACCTCAATTCAACACAAATACCATTGGAGGTGGTCCTAGTACTGCCATGCAGACTCTGCTAACTCAACTACCTCCACCGGTACTTACCAATCAAACTGTCCCACCTATCATACATGGGGGCAATGACCCTTCCATTCACACTGTCCTACCTATCATACCTGGGGGTAGTGGCCCTTCCGCTCACACCATCCCACTTTCCATACCTAGGGGCAGTGGCCCGTCCACAACTGTGCCATAAGTACCCCCAGTCGCGCAGGTACATTATGTTCCTGGAAACCCCACCACCATTGCTGGTCCATCACACATCAACCTTGGGTCAAACCTCCCTTTCATGGCATGCCTCAACCTGCCTGACTTGGCTAGGTTAACTAACGACCCCATCTGTCATCAAACCTTTTGGCCTCCCATGCCAACGAAACTCCCCTCAGACACCCCCAAGTTTGAAGGGAAGGCAGGGGAGTGCCCCAAAAACCATATCATGACGTTTCACCTATGGTGCTCATCAAACAACATCGCATATGATTCGATCAGACTCATACTGTTTCAACGCACCCTCACAGGTGCTGTAGCTAAGTGGTACATTGAGCTACCACAAGCCAAGTACCCCGACTTCAACTCCTTGGCCTTTATGTTCTTGCAATATTTCCAACTCCCCGTCAGATATGATGAAGGAGTGGAAATATTGCTATCTTTCTGCCAAAATACTACGACCCACATCACCAACCACATCCATGAGTGGAGGCGACGTCGCAGCTTATGCAAGATATTCCTAGACTGGTTCTTGAAAACCTTGCTTCCACCTATAGCCAAGGACGTCACCTCCGAACGTCCCCAAACAGAGGAAGAGGCCATCTTGAAGGCCCAACAGTTTGACCTCATTTACGCACAGTCGAGATACCTCTATACCATCATTCCAGACACTCCCCGTGCAGGAACCTCCTACCGGGATGCACCGGGGGATTCTCATGCTGTAGATGGCATCATAGGCTCTATTTCCCACCAAACACAACATCACGCGACATCACCCATGATGCCTCCACACTCGAGCAACACCCCTAGTGTTTCCTACCTAAACCAATCTCCTGATTATTCAAGAATGATATCTCGATCCGGAGCTACAACCTCCTATACACAACCTACACCACAGCAGCAGGCCCATGCACCTTCCTGGCCAGCACAACAATATTCAGGACAGATGACTGGATTTGTGGCACCACCAGCCCCCAAGTTTACTATGCACCCCCAATGCAAGCCATTCAAGCCACCGCCCCAACCCTGCCGACACCTCTGGGACAAGTGTTTTCTCAGCAGAATCGTCCCAACCCACCTGCCCCCAACAACCAACATGGACAAGGAAGAAACAACCAATCTAGGAATCGGGGTAACAACCAACCCCAAAGAGGCAACCAACAGCCTAACACCCACCCCCCCACAATGTCGCCAACTCGCTAGCGCAAAATCCCCAACAACCCAATCTGCCTCGATGGAACGCCCCATTACGTACAAACCATCCATACGAGCTGTATAATGTCTATGGGCACTACAACCATGAATGTCTGCTTATGGGATGTGCCAAAAAAATACTCCATGACGAATCCCAGCAAAGAAACAATGCGGCTTCCCAAACACAACAGAACCCAGCACCATCGGGCCCTCCTCCCATGGTGCTCTGAAACCCGTTACCAATCCAAGGATTGGTAGCAACCGCACCCTTGCCCCAAACCGCTCTCGCAGCCCACCCTGTTCCACATCCCATGGAGACAGGAGTACACTAACTGCTAGCGATGATAACTGAAGAGATCAACCTGCAGACTAGGCTGGACCAATATGGATCCGCTACTAAAACCCTTAACACAGCAACAACATCCACATCCAACACTACCAATTTTCCTCTTTACCTTTCGCCCCCCCCATAGGCCCACGTCTCCCCTTTAGGTGCCTTGTCAACAACACTACTGCAAGGGCGACAGTTAACTATAGTATCGTCGATGACTTGGCCCAATCACCTATGGCCATGTCGGCTCTTAAAGTACTCAAAACGTGCCCAACATAGTGGAAATCCTTGCTAGTCGCCCTTGGTGCCGTAGACCCCTCCGACTCCAAATTAATCACATATGATCTGGATCAAGGAGAACCAAGAATTCCATCGACCATCGCCTTCCAAATACCGGTGTCAATTCAGAATTTGGTTGTGCACCGGTGCATCATTGATGATGGGGCATCCACTTGCATCATGTCAACCTTGGTTTGGCAGAAACTTGGGTCCACCAGCTTGCAGTTGTCCACCACCACATTGAGCGCCTATGATGGCCATCCCACCAGAGCCCAAGGCATCCCTCCGCACGTCGCCATCTCTTTAGGCGGGAAGACCATCCTAATTGACATAGAAGTCGTCAAATCTCATTTAGACTACAACCTTCTTCTAGGACGTAGCTATATGTACGCGATGCGAGCTGTGGCATCTACCATCTTCCGCCAAATGATGTTCCCTCACGATGGGAAAATCATGACTGTCGACCAGTTGACTTACTATGATCCACAAGCGCCAACAGTGACCAGCTAACGTTATTCCCACTATCGACACCATAGTCGACAGCATCACCACCCCCATCATCCTGAATGCAGGCCCAGGTTTGTTCACCAACACCTCTATGACGGCTTCCTTCCCCTTAGTATCATCACCATATCCGCCAAGTGATACTGTGAATTTGTGCATGTTTTCATCCAGCACTACTTCACCACAACCCCATCCGCAGCCGCAACCCCATCCGTAGCCGCAATACCATCAGCAGCCACAACCTCATCCGCAATCGCAACCACCAACACATCCCCAAACGTACTCACCAGGGAACTACTTGGGTTCCTCCCCAGTCCACACAATTCCCTTCCTATTTCCTCTTCCTGGCATCATGAGTAGGCCAGTAATGGCCACCTTAAACTTACCCAAATTCACATTGGGGATTCCCGTATGGTACCTCGATCCACCAACCCAACCTTTGAAGCCCCAAGTCATGTTAACCCCTTCAACCCATTGCGGTCGAATCACGTCCCCCTCCTTGCCCACAAAACCCACCTTCTGCGCTTGTACCAGCCTCGACTCATCCAAAGAGGGCTAGGGGCAAAAACACCAAAGCGAAAATCGTTGAATCTCGACCGACTCCACCTTGCATCGTGTATGACATACATGGTCATGCAACACAAAATTGTCCCGAGATTCCCATCATCCACACACTCAGATGCCATGGACACAACGTAGTACATCCCTGTGGTTGTCCTCTCGAGTGGGCCAATAGTAAAAAACAAGTCTTGGAGGACAAACCATGCATGCACCATTTGCAGATTGTATGGACAGTACTCCCACCATTGCTAAGACTTGGTCGATTTTTGGGTCGCCCTTAGCCAACTTCGAAAACATTCCCTTGAATCTGAAGTCACTGCCTTTGAGGAGATCCACCCTCTAGTTTCTTCCTCGACCACCACAGCCATTTACATGATCTCTAGCTCCAGTAGTCCGTCCATCTCCTCGCCCATGGAAGATCCACCTGATCTATCCCAACGCCACTATCAGGATGATGGAGAGATCTGTAAAACCACCACTGGTTTTACCCCATTTCCTTTCAACCATGGTGTGGAATCGGTTCTTCCCATCGAAGGCCAGATTTCATCACCCCACCTTGCTAATGACCTTTGTCTCAGCAAGGGGGCACATATCTTCTCTAACTCAGATGGTAGACTCTTGAGGAATCCCCGCAATGGGCTCCACCTCAAGAGATCCCATGCATGATACCACCACCATGAGTCACTTGTAGCGTAGATTTTATTTTTTGTTTGGCATCATTTTTACCACGAGTCGATGACCCCCTCTAGTCGTTGTTTCGATTCTAGTCATAGTGATTCCATTCTATATATCGCATCATTTGCACGTGAGCAGGTAGATATTATCTCTATCCCTGCGTCGTTAGGAGTCCACTAGATAGTGCGGTCCCCCATCTGCACATGCACATAGTATGTTGCACGTATGATCTAGATACCACCATGCTAGCATACCGTTAGGTCCCCAGACCTTCCCTGAAGGTCGAGGCCTCTTCGTATCTCCCCGATTGCACAACGCTCCCGAGTCGAGAAACGAACATTAGACTGCCTCCCTCCCCACTGATTCCTTGGGCCATTGCCCAGAGTCACATCAGTTTGTGTGTCACCATGTGAATCACACGTGTATGTTAAGCTAGCTCCATACCCATAGGCCTCCATTCAGTCTAGTTTTCTCCTCGTGCACCATTGCACTAGGGGCAGCAACATTAGTTGCTAGTCAGAGTCATCCGAAGTCTGTTGGAGACACCCCTCACACCTCCAGGTTCAGTTTTCCATCCTCCATCTTTTGATGAGACCATTGTCTCATGTTTAATACTCGATTCTCTAGACCTATCCCTGGAGGTCACCCTGATTTGCGTACCTCCACACAAGTCTTCATCTGCATGTTTTGGCATGTTAACGAGCCATCTGCTCCATCCATACTGCAGACATTGTCCCGCAAGGAGGCACCATTAGTGCCCCTTGCTTGACCATTTCCTAGGGCCACTTCTCGAAAGTTACCTTGGTTTACGTTCCCCTTTATTTTCATACACATGTCTCTGGACCTGTACTAACATCACAGTCTAGTCTATTCTGTCCACCACAACTAACACAGGTCCTGGACCATTTCCCGGAAGACACATCATTTTGTATGCATTTGGCATATAACCGCCACCGGACTTGTACTTATTGCAATATCATACCACCTTGTCATTTGAATGCTTAATATAACAGTCCAATTCGTCCACCCCAAATTAGTACGGATCGGTCATATGAGACTCTTTTGACCTCTATCCAAGAGCCTCCTTAGTTTGTGTGCATCTGCCGCACCAACTCGCGTGCCTCTGCCGTGATATATCCCGTGCATGTAATGGTATGTTCAAGAGTCACCTTCTCCATCCATACTGCATGGATGACCTTTGGACCACTATCCATTGTCGCGACATGGGGGCACCTTTAGTGCCTCCTCAATCGGTTGACCATACTGGAGTTTTCGTTAAGCTATTTTATGAATCCTAAAAGAATGAAAAGATTTCCGAGCGCATTTGCTTCCTCTCCCGCTCGTTAAAGTATCGGAAAGGGCGTCTACATAGCATCGTTTATCTCCTTTTGTGAACTATGAAGACTACCATATGGAAAGGACTACCTTGACACATTCAAGCTAAGACCGTTCCCCTCTACATCCTTTTATGCTTTCTCGGGCAGAGGGGCCGCAATTTACGAAAAAGCTCATCATGGGTTGTCTTTAAGCTCTTTTCCAACCTTCTCATAAAGAAAATATCGCCGAGTAAACTTGGTTTTGTTCATGCTCGTAAAAGTATCTGAATGGCCATCTAGTCAGTACAGGTTTAAACTTTTCCATCCTGATTGGACTACCAATGGTAAAGAAGTCTCCCATCCCCTAAAGGATGGGCTAGCTCTCCTATGCACATGAGACCATCAACGAAAAAGAGACCCCATTGGAGTCTTCTTCATGCTTTCAGACTCTCTAAAATTGAAAGCACCATCGAACATTTACTTTCTTAGGCTCGCTAAAAATCCATGAGATCGTACCACATTGGTGTCTTTAGACACCACCCCATATATAACAGTTTGGTAGCATTCCCACTTTGGGTCTCCTTTGTTCGGAGTACTTTGCGATGTGTCTTCCTTGGATTCCTTCAATACCAAAATTGTCTACCTCCCCCAAGTATTTCCCATCTGTAGTTACATTCCCGGTATTACAGCTATGAGCCCTTTCCCATGAGTCAGTTTCATTTTATGCTTGGTTCTCCCTGCCATCATACTCTGAACAAATGAAGTTTGAGTTCCCCGTGATTCCCTGCCCCTGTTCCACCTCCCCCCCCCCATTCAGTGGGTCAGTCCTCAGATTGCCTCACATCTTTCAGTTATCTCCCTCGTGCTTCTGGTCAAGGAAACACCATTGCCTTGGCCAGTTGTAGGTCTCCCTCTGTCAACGAAAACACACATATTCCAAAGGATAGACCTAGAGGTCCATGTATCCTGGTTTCATTAACCTCATTGATGAGTTCCTTGGACCACTTGAGAGGAGTCCTTAGTGCCTCTCGAGATGGTTGTGTCTCACGTGCTCGACTCCAGCTACATCATCACACCTGTTGAGATTCGTACAGGGTATTGGTCCATGCAGTATTTGGTCGAAGACCTCGGATGTCACCTGACTCTAACACATTGATGAGTCTATTGAGGGACCCAAACAGGTTCATGTCCCTTGTGATTTTCGGGTTGCGTTGGAGACAATGTTCAGAAGCCCCATCAATGCTTCTATATAGATTTATGATTGATGCATCATATTTGTACCACACAGACTCTGACTTTCTGTCAGTAAGTACCTACAACTATGTATCGTTCCAGATCCAGCAGGCCATCAGTCATGAAGATATAGCATTCCATGAGAATGCCATGGGTCCATTGTAGCAGTTCTTCATATCAGTATTGTACTCAGCCTCCCATTGAGGAAACCACTATTGTAACAACAGTTGTACATGATCGGCTCTTGTATTATAGAGCTTAGATCACATTATTCTTTTGACACCGTTACGAGCATGGGGATGCCCGCCTCATCCATATACATGTAACACATTATTTGTATCTCACCCATTGATGGGAACCATATTAATACAAAAACCAAAAGCCACCATGCCCCAGCCCAGGAAGCACCACCTCTCCCCAAAAAATCCTATGATGTTCGTCGGCCATACTATGAGCTCCTGCCCTCACACATCAGGGAGAAATCTGTTAACCCAAAAAATACCTCAGTAATCTCTACATGACCTACACCACCTAAAGACATCCATTACACTACCCTCATTTGACCCCCACACCCTTGCAAAGGCTCAAAAACATGAAAAAGGCTTAAAAATCCCTAAAAAGATCCAAAATAGCTCTCATAGGGGCTAAAACCCCTCAAAGGAGCTAAGAATTGGGTGAAAAGGGCTTAAATCCCAAAAGAGGGGCTAGAGCCCTAACCAAGGGCTTAAAACCCTAAAATCTCAAGAAAAACCTATAAATAGAGGGGTGGGGGTCACTCTCAAAACACTCCTTCTCTCCTTATTGTTATGTTGCTTGTGTGAGTGCCTTGAGACCCTTTGCCTCTCAAGCCATTCACCCTCCCTCTCCTCCATTGCTCCACAAGCCAAGCTTCCATCCCAAAGAGAGAGAGGTGCTTCCAAAGCTAGGGCATGGTGGCCCATTTCCACCCAAACATAAGGTATAATTTTGTTTTGTGTCATTTTAATTCTAGTTTTCTAACATATTTTGCTTGTAGGCTTGTTGTCTAATGCTTTGCTGCAGGTGCCCATTGATCTCTTGCAGCCATATTTTGTTTTCTAACTATTCCATGTAGGGTTTCGTAGCTTGGCCCTAAACTTGTTTGCAGGTTCTCTTCCAACCAACATGAACCCTACCCTTCCGTCCTATAGACAGAAGGTAGTTGTTTCTGCACGTAGCCAAGGTTTTCCCTGAGCTACAGAAGGCTACGGTGAATGACGTTTGTATAAATACCCATACTGGGTGTCCTTTCATAAAGAGGCATAATCTTTCATCAAGGTGCCTCTTCATTAATTATTAGTGTATTTAATTATTAATGTTTATTAATGTTTAATTATTATATATATATATATATATATATATATATATATATATTGTTCATTACATTGCCTTCCCCTTAACGAAAGCTTTGTCCTCAAATCTTTATTGAAGACAAGGCTTGCGTCTGATGTCTTGGTTGTAATGTCATCTCTCGATCCTTTATTTTAGTACTTGCAACACTTCATGAAATGAGACGATACGAGTTACAAATTCGAAGGAAAAATGACGCATCACCTGTGATGTGGTCCATTTGAGATCTATTTTCATCCAAGGTGATTGTTGATCATCTCGTTGGATAAATCTTCCCATTTTCTGCTTAGGTTGTAGATTTTGTGTTCTGTCGCTTCTGAATTTATAACTCCCTTGTTTATGTTCATTTTGACCATGTCATTGGTCAAAATGATTTTTGTAGTTTGGGTGTCGGTAAGGAGTTCTTGTTGCTTATTTTTCTGCAAGATTGACTTCCTTTTGAACTGTGATGGGAACCAAATTTGTATTTGTTTCTTCTTCCTCAACTGGAATTAGTTTTTTGGATAGTCTGGATGCTTCCTTTTGGATTTGAACTAATATGGTTTGTAATAGATTATCATTATTTTGAATCTTCTCAAACCTTCCGTCTTGCGACTGTTTGTCCTCTTTTAACTTTTTTGATTTGTTCCTCTAGTTCTTGATTAATTTTCTTCATGGCAGAATTTTCTTCCTCCTTTCCCAGTATTTTTTGCTAGAGAGATTGAATATTTTCTTCTAACTTTTGATTACATTGAACTTTATCCTTTGCCTTCTTGATTTGCAGAAGTAATTTATGATTATGATCTCTTAAACGAGAGATCTCTTCTTCTTTACCTGCAATAACCTTGTCGAAATCCTTGTGTATCATCTGTATTGATTTCTCATTCCCTCGTGACAACGTCTTTGATATTTATTTGAAGTCTTCAGATGATGTGACTTTTGATTTCGACTTCATGTTAATTTCTTGTAATGTGATTCTATTCTTTTTGTAGGGAAATATCAAAAAATTCTTTTCAGTATTTAAGACAAAAGTCCCCAATGTTTCTATCCACGGTGATCCCAAAATTAGGTCATCGTCACTACTCCACAAGGATCTAACTATAAAATGTGATACGCCAGTATCATTCTCCAATGTTCCATTGTCAATCGCTTATTGCAAATTCTTTGATATTCCAAAAGTCTAACCTTTCACCTATATTTGACTTTGGAATCGCTAACTCATTAGCAAATTCATCACCGATATAATTATTGTGTTCGCCGAGAGCAATAGAAATAATAATATATTTCCTTCTAATTATTCATTTTATTTGAATTAACATTGGAGCAGAAGTTTTTAAAGTGCTTGAAAATCTTCCTTTTTTTTTTTACTATGAGACTCTATTTCTTTTGTCAATAAATATGCCCTCGATACTTAAAAAGACTTATTTAATGCCTCTTAACCCTTTCTATTTTTTTTAAATTAAAAAATACTTAACTTATCCTCTTTTTATGACTTTTAATATATATATACTTTTTATAAAATACTAATTTTATAACTTAAAATGAAACTTTCTTTTAAACTTTTCTTTTATCTAACATATAATCTTTTTAATAAAAGCTTTGAAAAGAAATGTAAATATCTTCACTTTGAAAAATGTTTACTTTATATTTTGATAACACTTCTTAACAACCTTAAATTATCCCAATTTAATTCGAAGTTATGACTCCTTTTAGGTGACGCTCACAAGTGATGACACCTTAATGAAAAGTCATGAAGTCTTAGGTGGAAGTAACTCCTTTCTTCGATTAGAATATTCCTTGGACGTTTAATATGGCAGGTGGAAAGTGTTTTATCCCTTCCACCGTAAGCACAAACTCTTTCCTAACTACTTTAATTTTTAATTCACAAGCTTGATATTTACGCTTAATATTTTTTCATTTACCTTTCCACGGTGGATTAATGTCAGCATCCAATGGAGATAAATGAAAATTCAAGGGCACGGTGGTGACAGATCCAATAGGCATAATATATGATTGATAAAATAATAATATAATATATAATTGATAAAATAAGTGATAATATTACAATGAGAATGATGTTCGTATAAATACGTATACTGGGTGTTCTTTCGTAAAGAAGCATAACCTTTCATCAAGGTGCATCTTCATTAATTATTAGTTTATTTAATTATTAATGTTTAATTATATATGTATATATAGTTCATTACATATCCAAGAAAGATGATAATTGATGGAAATATTTTCTTTAAAGAAAAAGATAATTCGCTCTTGGTTTCACGGGATCCTTATTCCCATGTAGAGACTCACTATCTAATACATGCATTAATTTTTTACAGTGAGTAAAGAAGGACTCCAATTATCTCCGCAAGGGTGCAAAGATCAAGAGCGAGCCCACACAAAACAAAAAAGATAAGTACTTTATATTTTGATTGTTATATGCTATTATAAATCAGATATAAAGTTTTTTTAATATCACTGTCATATAGATCTATATTTTTGGACTTGGAATTATGTTGAGCATATACATTGTTTTTTTTGTCTTTATTGGCATGTTATTGATCTCATGAGTCCATATTATTTTATATGATATAGGGCTGATATAAGACTTGTGTAGGACTGATATATACTTATATATGACTGACATAAGGTTGAAAACTTTCTTCATAAGACATGATATATAGGGTTGCATGCTTGCTTCATAAGCTGTGAACATAGGACTATTTGCCATAATATATTAGATAGAGGGCTACATGCTTGCCTCATGAGATATAAATATGGGGTTGTATATTTATTTCATAAATATGAATTTTGGACTGATATAGGGCTGCAAAACATCACATAACATATGAATGGGGTTATGTCAAATCATAGATTTACTCTATGTACATAACTATGTGAACCATTGCCAGTACGTTGAGAATTGTCGTGTGATAACATTTCCCAATTATGAAAAGTTATTAATCATGAAAATAATGTGTCTTGTAGGGAAAATCCATATGTTGTACAAACAATGCCATGAATGTGGAGTTATTATGATGGCTGAGCCTAAAAGAGAACAGTTTCGGAGGTTCCTAGGCCTCTTGGGAAGAAGACATAATAGATGTCTTAATACTATTCTGAGAGATGTAAAGACTCCTAAAGAAAAATAATTTATCTTATTTACATTCATATGTCAAGAAGAGCTTCAAACATAGATGAGCATAAATCTCTGTGAAGGAGGACTCATTTTATGATTCTCACATCCAGATGGTGAGAGGGAGAAGCTCGATTTGTTAGTTCCTGAAGAACTAGTGATTTTGGTTTATGTATCTCTAGTTAAGAGGAGACTTGCATGATGTGCTTAATTCAGAAGGAAGCTCAGAGCAATATTCAAGAATCCTATTATGATTCATAAGATTAGAGGTGTGATAGTCACCAAATAATATTTTCCTCAGTTAAAGGAAAATGTGCAACAGAAATCCTGAAGAGTTTCAAGATCATGGACTGAAATTCTGTGTCCATCGATACAAAGATAAATTTGATGTTTAAATAAGATTTGAAATATCTCAAAAGTCAGTTGAGATGTATCTGGATTAGTCACAAATCCCATGATCGATTATATGATTTTCCGTGTATACATAGATATGTGCAACAAAACATGTATTGTGGTACCTACTTGGTACAAGTGTACATGAACTTAGATATGTCTCGATCAATGGAATGAAGATTCAAAGGTATATGAAATATGACTAGTATAGTGATCGATGAAAGATCACATGTGTTGCTCTAGGTAGAGCATGTTGAAAAGCAATAAAGATTTATGAGGTTTCTAGTCAGTTATATTCGAGACATAGAACATATCCACAAGTGAGCAGTATTGCTAGCATTCTTACTAAGCCTTTGTCCGGGACAAGCTTGGTATAATACAGAAAAACTCCTCCAATTGAAGAGGGAGTATTGGTGTGTCTTCACATGTGGCAGCATATAAAGTCCCCACCATTTAGTCATGGTACATGACTCGGGCAGTTAAGGGTGGTGATACCTTATGGAGAGAATCCACATGAGCAGAGACATGGTCAAAGTCTTAGAGACTATTGATACTCAAGAAGAGTTATAGTTTGGATTATCAAAGAATAGTTAAACCTCTGAGAGAGGTAGTTGGGTTGTTGCAGTATAAAAAGAAGAATCACTGAGAAAGTGATTAGGCCTTGAAGAACATCACAGAGAATGACAAGCTCATAGAGAACTTTTCTAGATAGAAGAAGATTGTTGAAGTCAACAAATGTTGAAGATTGAAAGAAAAAAACGAGACCTTTTTTTCTGCATGATATTACACATATGTTGTATAATGTTGTACATGATGGATTTAAAATCCATGGTTTCCATTTTAGAGAAACTATATTCTGGATCGGATCCATATGATGCTACTATGTGTAAATAACTTATTGGTCTCTTAAAGTACCTAGCAGGGCAATCGTATTTTTATGCTTGTGGATAAGCATATGTTTAAGTACCTTTTGAGGTACATTAATGATAGGCTCTTTACTGTATTTGATACATGGTAGATCTATCATGCTATCCAGCTATTGTTTTAGCTTGAGATAAGCTATGTATATTGTGGTTAGTATTATGGAAGCAAGGTGCATTTCAGCTAGTACTAAGCAAAGTGTATTGCGGATAGTACTACCCGCTAAGGAGTAGTGTAAGATTGTGAAGCTACCTACTACGGTGAAAGACTTGATCCTACAGTTATTAGGTGTTAATAGCCAAGCTTTTTGAAAACCCCTATGTGTTATGATAAAACACATTGAGATGAATTTTTACTTCATTGAAGCCATGGTCTTGTAAAGAAAATATTTCAGTACATAGCCACTGATGAGTAGATTGTAAATTTGTGGACAAGCCGTTGTAAGTGACGAAGTTGAGATATTTCCGAGATAAGCTTGGTATGGCAGGAAATTCCTGGTAAAGCAAAGAATGTCTTCTCGCTGAGAGGGAGTGTTAAATGTACAGCATCAGGAGTCATTCTCCAAACTTGTGTGGTATCAAGTCAAAAACTTGTGTTGTATCAAGTGAAGGACTTGTTGTATCAAGTCAGAAACTTGTGTCGTATCAAGTTTAAGGACTTTTGTAGTATCAAGTTAGGACATTGTGTTGTATCAAGTGCTATCTATGTCCTCATGTATTGAGGTGGGATGCTTGTACTATGATCTTGTGTTGTATCAAGATTGGAGTCTTGTGTTGTATCAATACTGCAGAATTGTGTTGTATCAAGTCTAAACTTGTGTTGTATCAAGTCAAATGATTCTCATAGACGGTACCCTATGAAATGGATCTCCTTAACTGGATATGGTCTAATGTTGTATCAAGACTGGAGACTTGTGTTGTATCAAGAACTGAGGATATACTATGTGATGCATTGCTAGTCATGGCCACTAGGTGCTATCAGTCACCTTTAGGGATTACCTACCCCTAGAGTGAATTACTTTAGCATATGACTATATGACCCAGGGTAATACATATGATCGTTAGTATGGAACAATTCTTCTGGGTGTGATATGATAAGATGGTGAATATACACATATGGACCATGCAATATTTAATGAATGACACTGAGATATAGCATAGAGAAAGAGAATGAATTCAAATTGTACATGCATGCCTCAAGTGAACTCGAATTATGGAGGCCTTAGTTAAGCCTAAGTTGTAAATAAAGAATGTGTCAATTAAAGAAGGAACATCTCATTGATTCATGCAAAGTGTTTGTGCATGGGTGACACTGATTGTGAAGTACCAAAGACTTTCAATTAGTCTCCTAACATTCAATTGAAGATTGAGTTCAGTTCGTTCAGTTCAGTAAATTCACATTCAATTCAGTTTTGTTTAGATCAGGTCACTTCAAATTTAGTTCAAATAGCTCACATTCAGTTCAAGTCAATTAGCATCCAGTTAAAGCTAATTATAGAAGGAGGGTGCATATCTTGTGCATGATGAAGATTCCAAAGACAAAGACTTGACACCAGTGCATAAAGGTCGCTAATGTTCTGCATGGGGAGGATCGCATACACTAATATTACTGCTCCTCTAGTAAATTTGAATTTGTAATGCATGGGTGCATGATTGGCATGCAAACCACTCCCTAGGGTTTGCATGGCATGGTATTTGGCTTGTTATTAATATGCTAGGAATATGACAAGTTAATTATAGTTGATAGAGTGTTGTATTGGATCTCTCTTATCTATTGTTGTGGTGACATCTCTTATTGAGCAATGTGTTGATGTGTTGCAAATCATTCTCTGCAAAACTATTTAGCATACTCAAAGAATTGTTGGGCTTTTCATCCTCCGTTTTTGGAGGGTTTTCCTAGGGTACATCTTGTCTCTTATGGTGATTGTTTTATGTGGCTGATTTATTCTTGAAGATTCATATATTGTTGATAAAGAATGATGTGTCATTGATTTAAAGACTCATAGATGATAGATATAAAGTTGATTATGTAGTTGATATAAAGTTTCTTATGTGGTTGATTTAAAGATTCTTAAAGTACAAGCAGCCCTGATTTTTCTCAAACATTAACAAATACCGCCATCAGGATAATAACAAAGCTCTATTGGAAGTGAGCCTAACTTTATTCACCACCCCATTTATATAGGGATTGAAAGGACTTTTGTCTCCAAATGCATTTGGAAACCTTGGGAGGGCATGGTGCCAAATCTCTACTAGAAAGGAGCCCTACTCATATTTGGCCTCTTTCAATGAACACTATCTAGTAGTTGTTAACTTTGTTCTTTAATGGAAAAACCATTGGTTGGAAATGTTGATTTCTTGGATCAATGCCTCTCTAAATGGGCATAAAGAAGGTCATTGACCTCTTTCACTTTAAAAGTTGGCAAGATTGGATGTCATGGATACAATTTAACATCGAGTTTTTTCTAGCTGATCTAGATAAAATAATTTTGTAACACAAAGACTCTAGTCCCTTATACCTCTAGTTGAGACAAAGAATGCGTTCTTTGCTTAGACAATGATTCTTATGAGGTTAACTCTAGCATACTTGAAGTTCCCCTATATGGAAAAATTGAAATTTTAAGATCATTTGATGTAGTTCTTGGAAGCTCACTCTTTGGGGAGAATTTCTCCCTTCTTCCATTTCAACTCCCCTATGTGGACAAACTTGTGGACAGACTTCTTTGGCTTATTGAGTCTAATGCAACATGGAAGCTCATTAAAATAGAATTAATTTTCCATAATTGGAAATTTAAAAAATAAATGTGGAAGCTAAACATGCTTCACCAAGTATGATGGCTCATTTGTTGATTACACAAAAAGGTGCATATGGATGTGATGCACTTGTTTTTGGGAAGATGTCTCTAAACAATGGTAAGGTTCTCACCAATCACATTAACTTGAAGGCATTGGCATTATGTTAGTTTGCCTACTTGGGGAAGTAAGAGACACCATAATTGGCCTACAGTTCCTCTTCCACAAGACAAGTTCCTGTGCCTCACCATCTCAAAGGTTAAAAAGCCTCATAAACCAAAGTAAAAGAACAATGGGTGGGAACCCCAACTAGTTATGAATGGAAGGGTCCTGCCCACCAAAGACAAAGATTACCCACCTCCAATTGCTTAATTTATGTTTTGTTCATGGTTAGATTGTGTGTGCCAACTAGTCAAAGACTTTGAGCATTATTTTATTGTACATGGTCATTGGGCCTAGCTATTTTGTACTCAGCTTTAGACTTATTCAATAGCTTGTCTTGTTATCATTTATGAATACTCAGCTCACAACTATTATCTTTATCCATATTTTAGCCAACAAAAGTTGGAATTAATAGGTTATAATATGTCAATAATGTTGCCCAATACATTTCTCAATGGCTCTATATGTTTGTAAAGAAAATTAATTTAAAAAGAAGACAAGTGCATATTAGAAACATATTTCAACTCTGCAAATTAATTTAAAATCAAATTCCAAATTTTAAATTTAACACTGTAAGGAAAATCAGATTCTACAAAGCACAAGCTTTAAAAATACATACAATGCACATGATTAGAATATATGTTCAAAGACATCACAAAAATTATATTTTAACTTTGCTGGAAAGGAAAATCGAATTCCAATTTTAAATTTAACATTGTTAGGAAAATCAGATTCTACAAAGCACAAGCTTTAAAAAAAACATACAATGCGCATGATTAGAATATATGTTCGAAGACACGAAAGTTGCCAAATACAATTGCATGGTCCAAATCAAATTCAAGAAAGCACCAACGTTAAAAATGGAGTACATAATTTAGCATATCAAATCATATTAAATTATATGTACCATGTCGATATTCGAAGAGCAATATCAGAGAAGACAATGTAATGTTATATATAATATAAAGAGCAATGCAAGAGAAGATAATGTTATATATAATATAAAGAGCAATGCAAGAGAAGACAATATTATATATAATATAAAAGTTGTAATAATGATTTTAAAACCTATATCATATAAAAATTCAATAAATGTTATAAGATATGTTATTAACATTTTAAATCTTTATCAAGCATCAATTTAAATTTTATTTGTATGGGATAGACAAGACACTTTCCTCTCATCACTATGCTACAGCATGCTGATGCATGCATTAAGGCACAATAATTTAAAATAAAAAAATTACACCTAAAGAAATTTGATCCCATTGCTTGTCTTCGTAGATTTGGATTTAAAATGGATCTATGCTAGTTTAAATTGTTATAGATTATGTAAAATATAATGACATGTTAATCTTTTGTGATGTGGATTATAGTTGCCATCAGCATTACTCATTTAATTTAAAAAAAAATATTACAACATCTCTTCACATCAAAACTGTACAGCACTTCACTACTCTCAATACAATAATCTTCAAACCCAAACCCAGCACCACTATTCTCAGTACAATAATCTTCAAATTTCAAATTGAAAAGCCAATAAAGAACACGCCAACTACTCTTTTAACTAGATTTGCTTACATTTTGCATTCAGAAACTGTAAAATTACATCATTACATTTAACATATACCATACTAGATACAATAATCTCCAAGCTAGGGCTAAAATAGAAAACAAGCCAACTACTCTTGGAGCCTCCGACAAGATTTGCTTGCATTGGGTGGCATGCTGGACACGAGCTCTAAAATTGCATTGATATACAACATTCTTGATATATTGTGATATTATCAGATCAATAAATAAATTTCACCTTCCGTATTATTATAATCTGCCATTACAACACTATCCAACGAAAGGTCAAACTGTTTAATGTGCAGGGTTCCATGGTATTATTCCAACGACTGGCTTCATAATCATTGCTTTCCACTTTAAAAATAAGAAAAAGAATTTAGAGCCTAACTATATACTTTTTACTTTTTAGATCTATATATGACCAGAATCTTTCAAATCACAATATTAGAAAGCCCAATATACTACCAAAATAATAGATCCAAACACATAATAATTAGAACCCATATAAATCAACTACATCCAATATATCAATATACTGTGACAATTACAATGCCCCACCCATTATATTAAGATCTCCAAGTCCAACTTCTGCATCCAATATACAAATCTCATGTGACAGTTACTATGCACCATTATATTAAGATCTCCAATTCCAACATCATATACAAAGGTATTCATATATAAGATATTTACAAGGTAAAAGACATGGAAGAGACAGATAGATAGATTACAACAAACAATCTGTGCACCAGAGGGATATATATATGAGTAACATAAAAATTAATCATCATCATCATCGAAATATTTCTCCTCTGCATCCTGGGTGATCTCCCTTAGCCAGTGATCATCCAACGAAACATTATTGTCAATGTAAGCATAATCTACATGCTCTGTATCAGCCCCAGATAGGAACTTCTCTTGCATGATTCGAGTAAAATGTTCCATCTTTATTTGTAGCTCCTCATATGATAATGTCTTTTTAGAGTGCAGCGCATCTGACACAAGTCTTTCGGATGGAGAAATGATCTCCTGATGAGTAGCAATATTTTCGTCGTCATTTGCATTGTCATTTTTGTCCATCTCCTGCATTCAATACAATGAAAGCATACAGTAAAAATTTAAGATAAACCACCGTCTTTGTAAAAGACAAATGCCAATGGCAGATGCAACAGAGATTCTAACCCCTTATAGTTATTAAATTGTATCTAGCTAGGACAAAATCCGAGGGTTGGAATAACAATTTGTAACGAAGAAACACAGAAAATTGATTCCAGCATTACCTCATCGCTTGTAGAGTCCTCTTCCTCTTCCTCTTCTTCACCCCGTTCTCCTCCTCCCTCTTCTTCCTCATCTGTTTCTTCCTCTTGAATGCCTAGTCGTTCTTGCTCCTCCTTAATCTGTTGAACTATCCTTGCTTCTTCTGATTGTCGCATCAATGTCTCAGACCATCGCTCCCCAGGTCGAGCAAACCCCCGACTAGTCGGATCTTGAAATCTCCCAACATATTCGTGATGTAAAAGGGGAGCTCTTTCCCTCATTGCATCTTCAGAGAAATATTGTCCATCCTGAATAAGCCTCTCCATGTATGCAAGGCGCCGGTTCTTAGCTGTAACAGCATGCGACCTCTTCTCTTCTGTTGTTGGATCTAGGATACTTTTAAGATGCCTCAAGTGCCAATTGACTGCATAATCATCTTTAAGCACCTCAAACTCCTGAAGTTCTTCAGTCTTCAACTTGGATCCATACCGTTCTGACCAAACAGCAATTACATCGATTAAAATCAGTGAGAAAGGTCTAGCATACATCGACAAAGACCGCAAGTGCACAGAAATAACCACTCCCCTAAGATAATCATATCATTTCATATCATTTTTACATAAACAAGAAAAACTAGTATTATATGTCCTGTATAGGGCTAATATTTGGTACTTGATGGACAACCAGTTGATGTAAAATGAATCCCATTCAGAGAAACATGACCCCAACATAGTTATGACAATGCATAACCCCAACTAAGTTGGCAAGATGTCGGTGCAGGGATGGCACTCTTTGAAAGAGAGGAGAGGATTTGTCAAGGGTTTGAAAAAACATTATAAATAATTAAAAGTTAAAAATCATAACTGGAAAGGAATTTTGCATACCAACAATGTTCAGAATTTCATTTATGTAAAATAGAAATAGTACAACGTACAGGTAACCAAAAAAAACATGCATAATATATATCTATTATCAAATGGCATTCATGACTCTCAATTCTCATTCAAAATTGAATAACATACTGACATTAAAAGGTCCAGAGTCTTCAACAAAGAGTGGCAATAACAACATAGCAGATTCGGCACTGAAATCCCCATCTTTCTTCTTCACAGCTGGACTCGTCTCCCTTCTATCAGATTTCATGAGAGTGAGAGGGAAGCGGGGGATGAGGAAGTTGTCAAAAGGCCTACCCTTTGTATGAATTTTGCACTTCTTAAAAATTGTAAAATAGAGAGAGAGAGAGAAATTGCACCTTTTAGAACCCCTTGGAGAGACCGATACGGGGTTCGAGTACCCATTTTGCGGAAACATCCCCATTTACTAACAGTGAAAAACCCAGACAAACCTGGGTGCCAGTGGTTCACCAGGATTGGATAGGGACGTGATATTTCCCACTCCTTGCAGAAAGATAATTGTGCGTTGAACTTTTGTATCAAGGCTATTCTGATAAACAGAGAAATCTAAGCTAACCAAGCATTCTCATTTAAGCAAACGGAACCACAAAACCAAATTTTGTGCGTCTAATTCCATGTCCAATGTGATGAATTATCAGACGTCTCACACAAGTTATCTTGTACATTGTTTTTCACAAGAACAAATAAAAGCAGGACTGGGGTGGACTATTGCCCTGGTAAGGAAAGAACGTGTATCAAGCCGGGATTTTGCAGCAACAAGTTTTCCATCCCTTACCACAGTCCAGCCGGCAAATTAGTTTGTAACTTCGTAATTTGTAATTTTGTTATCAAGTCAAAACTAAGTTGTCGTGACAACAGGTCACTGGTTCACTGACAGTGTTAAGTTTTCAATTAGGGTTTCACTTTCGACTGTTCTACCTAATAGAGATACCTCAGACCTGGAACCTAAGTCTTCAATTATCCACACCCTTCACATATACACGACAAAGCAAAACCAATGATTCTACAGAAAGTAATCTACAATGGCCGCCACTATCTCCAAACCTTACAAGGAACTTAAGCCGACTGGGTTTGCCTTCGTGACATCGCCCTATTTTAAAACCCTAACAAAAAAACCCTAATCTCGCAAAATAAATTAGTCCTCTGTGGACATTTTTCTGTGCAATTGTTTCGGCTGACAATCTCCACAAAAATACATATAATAATGAAAGCAAAAGATAAACCTTGAACAGTTTGATAACAAAAGAAAATAAAATACCTAGGAAAATAGCAGGATCTCTAGAGAGTAGAGCAGTTAAAAGATCTTTAACCTCCAAAGGGGAAACGGGCTCCTCTCTGGTGCGCATGGCGTACGGCAAATGGAGGTCTGTAAGATTTGATAACCTCTCTGATATCTTGTCGATGACATTTTGCTCCAATCGATCTCGCTTAACTTGGAATCCCATGGCACTTTACTTCAAAATCCTTCAAATATTAACTATCTGATGAAAACTTCGATGAGTAAACGAACAACTGTAAGAGAATACGAAGTATACAGGCCTTGATTCCTGTAGAAATCACTAACAGGGACGTAGAGCTGGGATATATTTATCTTGGTTCTAATCTTGTTATGATTAGAACTTCGTCGGCCTTCACAGGGCAAGCCATCCTCATTTCAAAGCTAACTTCAAGGTGCAAATCCAGGGTCGGTGTCATGCACGCCATAACTGTTTTCCTTGCCATAGATGTTAACATTTTCAATATTATATATGTTCATGTTCAAAGCTTGGAATGGGAATGGTTAAGTGAATTTGGGAGAGGTGTTATTTAGTAGGTTTAGCATCAATAGATAGATGGATGCATGGTGGGAGGATGTTTTAAGAGATCTTGTGATCGTTAAATTAACTTTAGTTTTATAATATTCTGAATTTTTTGTATGGGATCGGAGCAGTGTTTTAATAAAAGTTTGGATGGTTTGATTAAATAGTATATATATGGCTTGATGGTTTGATTAAATAATATATATGGCAACAAAAGTGGTGAAGATATATAAATTGAAATTATGAAGAATTATTAGATTGGGAGGAAATTCAATCATCCTTGAGTGATAAAGATATATAAATTGAAAATATGAAGAATTATGAGATTGGGAGGAAATTCAATCATCCTTAAGTGTGAGGATGTTTAAGAGACTTTTTTTTATCGTTAAATCAACTTTAGGTTTACAATATCCCAAAAGTTTTATGGGTTTGTGTAATGTTCCAATAAAAATCTTAATGGTTTGGCTAAACAATATATGTGACAAGAAAAGTGATGATATATAAATAGAAATTCTTAAGAATTATTATTAGATTAGGAGGAAATTGAGTCATCATTATATTGGACACATTTTTTCAAAGGAAATCAAGGGTCATTGTTATGGCTAGACACATTTTCATGGGTTGACCTTACAACTCAATTATAGGTTAGAAAGAACAAGTCCAAATAAGAGCAATAGTCCACAATGCATGGGAGGATCATCATGTCAACAATTTGCCATAATGATGATTCATTAACTTTCTTTTGTGTGTCCTTTAAAAGATCACAAAAATGCATAGCCTCATAAATTGATATGAATAGTAAGTAGCATTGCTTGAGATGTACTACAACTATGAATTACCACAATTAACACAAAATCGACTATCAAAACATTTTACATAACCTTCAAAATTCCTTAAACAACATGTGCAATAAATAAAAATTATTTTTACATGAATACCAAGTTGATTTGAATTACACAAATGCCATGTTAAAATATACATGTATTCAATTCATTTCACATGACTAAATTCAATAAAGTAAAAGTGTATAGGTCATTTGATTAGGGAAGCATTCAAAAGATAACAATCATTGATTCGACAAGATGGCATATATGGTTATATTTCTTTTGGTTCTAACAAACTTCAAGCTAATTTTAATGTTGCAGTTTTTAACTTGAAAATTATTAAAGCATTAGAAGACATTTTCCTACACAATTTTGAAACTTTACAATTACACCTACTATCACCCTTGATAAGACATATCATTTTTAAAATATCTAGCCTTCAAAGCATATGAACATCATGGCTAAGGATATTGCAAGAGAAATTTTAATACACATAACATAGCAAAAGGGTGTGTTTTTTATAATGATGTGGTTTTACATAGATCCTACTAATAACATAAAATGAAAAGAACTAAAAAGCAAAGAAAAATTAATAATACATCGGAGTTTGTTAGGAAAGTTATCATCCATGCCCATGCCAGATGGCAAGCAAAATTAGAACATTTTTTCTCTAGACACCATTTGGAAAGACGCCTCTATTAGTTGAAGAGCATCATTCTCTCATCTTCCAAATCAATTAATTGTCAATGTAGAAATTTAGGGACAAATGACAATTAATGCAAAATAGAATTTTTGACCTAGAAGTTTCATGGATCTTAAACCTATGAATTTTCATCCTTGCCACTGTTATGAAAGATAAATATAGCAACAACAACATCAGACAATATCGTAACTCCTAACAACCCCAATTCACTAGGTGATTCAAGCGATAAGACACCGAAGTGTCATAATAAGTTTCATCCCTCTAAGACAATCTTATCATGCATATAATAAATATTTAAATCACTTGTGACAATTGTAAATAAACAACAACAACAATAATCTATTTTTAAGGTCATAGCCAAACAAGACACCAATTTGGTGTATGAGACCCCCTTATTTGTGGGACAAGGGAACCCTTATGTGTAGCAAGTTAATTGCTGAAGTCTACAAAGGTGTACATACCCAACCCC
The DNA here is from genome assembly GCA_001517045.1 of Pseudotsuga menziesii. Lineage (NCBI taxonomy): Eukaryota > Viridiplantae > Streptophyta > Pinopsida > Pinales > Pinaceae > Pseudotsuga > Pseudotsuga menziesii. The sequence goes on along the minus strand of LPNX010345081.1, from coordinate 92,100 downwards.
CTCTGGATTTGAACCGATGACCTCCTAGGAGGAAACAAATTTGCTCTTACTTCTTCATTTATAATCTTAAATAATTGAATGCATTCACCCTTAACTTATATCAAATAAACAAGAAATATGCATGCTAGAAATTACAAAACCATTAAAAAAAGAGATGGTTGAAAATCAATATGCATTTACACAAGTATTGGACGACTATAAATTTCATTAATATGTATAAATATGTACATGCCATGGCCTTGTCACAAATATAGTACAATCCCCTAGATTTTCAAAACCCTAGTTCAACCCAAGAGATCCAATGAGCATCCATCACATGTGCATGTCCTCCAAGATAAGACATATCATCTTCTTCTTCACTTTAACAGGTATGGCCTAGGGTTTCATTTCAAAACCTTAATCCCAAGTATCCAATGGATGAAACCCTAACCCTTGTCTTTAAGATGCTCCAAAAATCTCAAGAACCCTAGTGATTCCAAGGGAGAAGGATAAAATAAAATAAAAGATCCAATAGAGAGACGAGAACACACAAATTAACAAAAATGATGAGTGAATAAAGGACTCCCTCCTTCCTCTAGATATATGAGAGGTAAAGGAGGCCAACAATACATATGTCAATCTATTCCCTTACAACATCTTGATAACACATGTAGGCTCTCACATGTGGATTGCTACACTCGAAGGGTACACATGTCAAGCTCCAAGGTGATCATCCATAATCAAGGCTCCAAATGCAAGGGCACTCCATAGGTGTGTCCAAAACTTCTTTTACAAGTATCCAATTACTCTAACAAACATTTTAAGCCATGTACTCCATTGGGTTCACCCCTCTACTTGAACATTGTCACAACCCAGTCATCCCTAAGTTAGATCCAAGACTCCATGCAAATATCCAATATACACTATGTTGTCTAAGACCTAATACCCTCCTCCTCCAACACATGATGTTCTCCAAGTGACTAACCATCTAGATGTAGTCATCATGTAAAACATTACCAAATTTTCTAAAGATCTCCAACACCCTAGGGGAGAATATCATGCAAGAACCCAACCGAGGTCAAGAAACCATTGAGTAAGCCATCTCCAATGTGTAAATCCATCATGGACCATCAAGGCATTGATCAACCATGTACCTCAAATCTCAGGAAGCACCCCCAAACATGTTGTAAATACCTTCAAAGTAACCCCTAAACCTAACACTCCATATTTACAAGGAAAATGCTTTCATCAACATCTATCAACACCCTTTACAACTCCACTAATCTTACCACTTGAAATGTTGTACTTGTTACAATCATGGGATTAGCCATTGTCTACCAAATATCACAATTCTACATCAGAGCATCACACTTCTCCTCCCCGTGATAACTAGAAGGCTTATAAATGGATCCAACCAAACACACATGACTAGCATGTATTCTAGAATAAATACCCAGTTGCACTAAATATTTGGGTATCCCCACATGCTTTAGTGCTTCAATTAGTAACATTTGTGTAAGTCGTATTGACTTTCTGTGAGTTGGAGTAACAGAGAGTGTATTGACACCCAAACTCTCCTCATCTCCATATGAATCTAAATCATCTCAAGTCTTTAAATCAATCTCTTGAAGAATGATCTCCTCTCTCTGCTCATTCATTAAAGGATAATATTTTGAGCTAGAATACGTCATGTCCTCATCAAGTATCATATCTCTACTCACCACAATATATCAATGTTCTAAACTATGGAGCAATAAGTATCATTATAACCATCAATGTAAGATGTCACCGCAACATCTTGAATCTTTAAAGAACAATGATCACCCATGAGTCTAAAGTAACATAGCATTGGACCATAATCAACCTACAAAACTCCATCATCCCTCAAGTCATCACCATGGGCCAAAATCTCTAGACACTATGTCATGAGTGATTTAGAGCATCCTACAAATATAATCACATCTCCATACAAGACCATGACAAGTGGATCAAATCTATCAAAATCATAATAATAAACAACTACACAAAGTCAAATCCTTGATCTTAGAAGTACCAAGATCATGATACAAGCAAGGATCCATGCAAGGATATCATCAATTTTTCAATATGAGTATTTCTCTCATGAACATCAAAACCTCTAGCAACTAAAGAAACACCATGGACATTGTCAACTCCTTCATCTCAAGAGAATCCTCTAGTAACTGGAGAATGAGTATTATCAAGGTCAACTCTCTGTATATGAGATAATCTAACAAGCATGTTCTTGTAGTCAATATTACTTCCATAATATCCAAACCTACAATAAATACTTGAATACATAATAGGTTCCAAACCTATCTCCATGACATCTTGTTATGCAAGTTTTACATATGCCTCTTCGAAAATAGAAGGTTCACCCAATCTCTCATTGGAATGTACAAGTTCCATTGGATCATCAAGTAATATATAATGGCCATCCTCTATCGCCCCTATAGCTAAAGTCCTTGGACTAGCTTGACTACAATTACTGATGGTGCATTGTTGTCCCTCAAAATCAACTCTCCACTATGCCTCTATCATACAAGACAGTGAAATGAGATTCTTCTTCAACCCAAGAACAAACAAACCATTATCCAACTCAAGAATGTCACTTGAAAGCATATGAAAGGAAATGGACCCAACTCCTCTCACAAGATAAGTAACATTATCACCAAGCTCCACACTCATTCCTCTCTCTTGCTCTCAAAACCTATTGAATAATGATTTGAAAAACTAATGTGTTGGATCCAAAATAAAATCTTCATGAAAACTCCAATCACAAAATCCTGAGAATTGAAATAGACAAAGTGTTGGAGGACAATATAGAGATCAAATCCATATCCATCCTAGAAAATATGTAATATGGAGAAGATCCTTTGCCCGTCATGGGTTAAAAACACATTGGAATTAATTAGAACAAAGCAAGCACTTATCATAAGTTGTCCTGTGCATCTCACATGCTGAAAATAAAACCATACCATCAAATAATCACATAGATCTACCACCTATCAGTACCAACTCTTGGAACAAATCAGCAAACAATATCCATCCTAGAACAAATTAGTGATGTATCATGAGTCCTCCTAGATATCACACTTAATAAAAGTACATCCATAAAAAACATCTATGTAGTATACTCGTCACCTCTCATCATAAGATACGCCCATCCAAATCTCTCACATGTTCAAATTCTCATCTCAAGCACACTAGGGTTTCACACCCAACAACCTTAACAAGGTCAATACTTCTCCTAGGTAATCTTTAGTTGAAATAATAAGTTCCTTTTACACCTAGAGTAATATCAACCACAAATCCATGATACCATTTAGAAATTTATGGACAAGTTGCAATTAATGCAAAACATAAATTTCACCTATTTTTAGAGGTTTCTCATATCTTAACCCTATGAATTTTCAGCCTTAGGGATGTTATGAAATATAAATATATTAACAACAACAATGGAAAATATGTTAACTCTTAACAACCCCAATTCACTTGGCAGATCAATATATAAGATACCAAAGTATCACAATAAGTTTCAACTCTCTAGGGAAATATTATTATGCATATAACATATTTAAAGATTATTCATAACAATTGTAAATACAACAACAAATCTGCCCTTGCTTCTTCATTTATAATGTTAAATCACAACAAATTCACCCTTAACTTATGCCAAATCAACAAGACAACCCTCCTACAAGAAACATATGTTTTATGCAAGTGCTTTAAGAAAGATAAAGATGCAAACTCCATGAAGAATATGATAGAAAAAGTGTAAGAAGATGACAAAAGTTCGAAAAGAAGAATATGATAGAAGAAGTGTAGGAAGACAGAATACATAGGAGGACATTAAAAGAAAAAAGATAGAATAAAGAAAGAAGATGGACTCTTGGCCATGGAAAAATTTACAAGCAAGAGAAAATAAAATATTGAAGAGCAAAGCAACAAGGACAATGAATCAAGTTTGAAGCAGCAAAAGGAAGAAGAATTAAGTAGTGAAGCAAGGTAAAAATAAGCAATAGAAATAATACCATGTGTTTAATAATTGAGAAGCAAAGAAACTTGAAGTGAATCCATAGAAGATGAAATCCCTAATAAATTTTATAAATCTCCTTGATAATGTTTAGCTGATGGAAAAGAAAAGAGTTTTCATTGTCCTATGTTTGTAAAAGATTAGATTGGACTCAAATGCTAATGTATTTGAAATTGTATGTACCTGAGAGAAATGATTATGATGTAATCCATGGCAAGGGAAGTAAACTCCATAACTTAAGTGTTGATGGTTCATGGTAAACCAAAAATCACTTGTCAACAAATGTAGGTTGTGGTCAACCAAAAACCACTTGAAAATTGTAATGGTTAAGGGTAAACCAACGTAAAACCCGGAGGATGTGGTTATGTGTAAGCCAAAGAAAACCCAAGATGATGATTGATGATGATGCAGGGGGAGTAAAATTTACATTTATGAAGATTTGTGATTCAAAGAATTTTTGTTGAACCATGTACAAGAAATAAATTCCTAGAGAACTAGTAGATACAACGGTTAGTAAGCCATGTATTCCAGTGCATGGTAATTTTTTATATGGACTTCAAAAAACATGATGTTTTGTAGGACAAGATGAACATTGAAGAATATTGAAGATGATGAATGAAGAAGACCAAATATGAATATTGCAAAAGACAGAATATGAAGACAAAGAGAAATACTAAACATAAGACAAAGACCATAGAAAAAGAAGATGAAGATTGGTCTAGTACAAAACACGAGTGAAAAGGATGAGAACTGAATAATAAAATTGCAACAATTTGTTTAAGGGGACTATGAAGGATTAGCTCCTGATTGTGATAAACTATTAAAAATATTGTAATATGTGAATGAAGAAGATAATGCACAAAATCCTACATATGATTCAAAGATGAGGACAAGGAGATAAAATAGGGGTGAATATATCTTAAGATCAAGTTGAGTGATTCATGGAGATATTGTTGGAAACAATTATGGAGGTGGTCGAGATAAATATGAAATATTGTTACTATCACCTAATTATATAAATGGACCTAAATGTACAATAGAAACACATACGAAAATGGATTGATTGAATAAAATTGCTCCTTTGGGGGTTTCTTAACTAGAAACTCCCCATGTCCCTTGCTTCATATGTGCTTGTGTATATTTGTTGTTTATAATTAAACCAACATTTGATTTCTTGAAAAGTGATCTACTAAAAGTGGTGGAAGACTTTATGATGTCATGGAAAGTGCTTGGGGAACTCACTGTCAACATTCATGGCTATTATTTAAAAAAAAAGACACAATCTCATTTGAATATTATAAACCAATCTCCTTATGCAATTTCATTTATAATATTATTTTAAAAATTATCATGATCTTTGTAATCATGGACTTATCATTTGGATTGTTTGGTTAAAAGAGCATGAATGTGTAAATGTGCACATAAAAGAGAAATACACCATCAAAACACAAGAACCACTTGATAAAGGAGTTCGTCCCACTGGGACTACATCTCTGAGCTTCCTCTTCAATGGGGAGTTCGTTTGTTTATAATCTCAGCAAAAATATCAAGTACATGGCAAATGTGACTTTATACCTCAATTCTGAAAGTGACCTACAAATAGGATGTTCAAATTAGAAAAATGGACTACACCACTGTGTTCAGAAGGTTTAGACAGTGAGGATCGACATAAAACACTACATATGTTGTAGCAGTAAAAATTCGACCCCTCAAAAATCCCAATGACCCTCAAAGTGCCATGTGGCAAGCAGTACACAGTACGGATCCATATAGTGAATGGACCTAAAAAAATGTTCCCATACGGGCCTAAAAAATCGTGCCTTCAGCCTCTCGCTCGGACTCCTTCATGTGGTTTCGGCCGTGGTCTCCCCTGCCTTAGAAAAATTTCAAGTTTAAATAGAGTGGGGGAGAGGTGTAATCATGATCCACCCCATTAGCCTAATGGATAGTGAATTGAGGTAACACCCGTGAGACTTGGGTTCCCTCCCTTTTCGGTTTTNGAAAAAACCCCCCCCCCCCCCCCGCCATTATTTGCATACAATATCACTTCAACATTAAATAAGATCTTCCCCATTTGGTGTAACAATTCCCATGGCTGGTGGAATGGTAAGTAATTGGTTTGGCAGGTTGGAGGTTGCAGTTTTGATTCTGCTAGAGTGAATCTTGGTTTTAACAAACATTTTGCTATCTAGGGTGACATGTGTCACTCTCTATTGGGCCACATGTCACCCTATGATTGGCACACATGTAGCCCAATCAATGCCAACATCTAGAAAAGTGGAGTGCAGTCATATAAGAATGATAGGAGATCAATAGCATTTAGACACTATGTTGTACTAGCTCATTTCTCTAATATACTATGACTCTCGATCCAATCATTTTTTTTTATACTTGTAATGTGAATGTAACATATGATCTTTAATGGAGATTGAGTAGGAAACAAAAAAAAACTAAGGTGCGGAGCTCTTTCCCGACAAAGGATTCAATTGACTGCTAGTCGTTTCATATCCTCCAGCATAATTTTTTGAAGTTGAATCAGCAACATACCTAGCAGCAGAGGCAGAGTAGTTTAAGTTTGAGATGAATATTACTCTTGTAGATGTACTACTAGTGTTTACAAAAGGGTTGGTCTCATAAAGCCCGCCCCTTTGTAGCATAGTCATACACAACACTCAGCTATTTCAAGTTTGCAGGGCTATAGTCGGTGGTTCATGGGGCACTCAATAGCTTCTGATTTCCGTCTACCATTATCTATCCTCTTTCCTCCCTCTAATTGGTCCCATAAATAGTAGCCCTTTCATATTTATAATTAGATGGGGTCCCTTACCATGTAGATTACAACATCAACTAGCCATGTCAGAATCCCTACCACATGTCATCCTATAGGGGTTGACACATAATCATCCAGACACATGTATGAATGCCATGTGTCACTGTTGAAATTGTGCCACGTGGCCTCCTTTTTCCCAATCTGAACAAGGAAATGTTGTTTAGTCGAAATTTCAGAACATCATAACTTTTCCATACGGAGTCTGTTTTGAGTGAAATGAACATCATTGGAATCGAATTGATGATATCTACATGTTGATGATGGTTCCATTTTATTTTGTTGAGTTTGAAAAAGGACCCATTCAGACATCCCCTTAGATCATACCTCCCCATTAGAAGGATTTTGGCCTCCAAAAGCAACATCGGTTAGTAATCAAGCGAGGTAATTTCTCTTTCACCTTTCCCTTCTCAATCCATCGTGATTTAATTGGGGAAGTTCCTTTCATGCCAACTCAAAGACACTCCACATCACCCCTTTTTGAATTCCTTATTCTTTTGTTTGGGATGACATCTTCTTTAATCCCATCCAAGTATTCAGGTGCAAATTCATCCACTGTTGGAATTGAAAAAATTCTCCCTTGGATCCATGATCATTAGAGGCTCATAAATTTTCAAGTTCTCTACATTCACAACTGAGTAAATTTGTATGTAAGATGGTAGATCTAAATGAAAGGCATTGGTGCCAATCTTCTCCAAGATAGTGAAAGGGCCATATATGATGGGCTTAAGATTCTTTCCTTCACCTTTCAATCTATATTTACTAATTTGCAACCACGATTGATCCCTAACTTGGAACTGGTGATCAACCCGATGTTTGTCATGTTGAGACTTATACTATGCTTGAATCTTCTCTAATTGCTCTTAAACTTTCTGGTGCACCTATCGGATTCTCCGAATGAACTTACGTGCCTTGTCTTCATCTCGTGAAACACTTGAATCAACATATTTCCCATATGCCAAGTCCAATGGATTTTTAGGCAAATGTCCAAAGCATGTCTCAAATGGAGAACTCTGAGTGGAAGAATGCAAGGCTCGGTTGTAGGCATGTTGTATGTACAGAATATGACCATTCCATAACTTAGGATTCTTGTTGCAGTAACCTCAATGAAAATGAATCACATTTATGTTTACCACCTCTATACGTTCGTCGGTCTATGGATGGAAATCAATACTCCTCTTCATCTTGGTATCCATGATTCTCCACAAGCTAGTCCAAGATTCACCAAGGAATCGAGAATCCCAATCCGAGATTATGGAAGTGGGTAGTCCAAAATGGGCCCATACATGTTGAAAGAACAAATGAGCAATTTTCTCAACATTGATATGTTTTTTACATGGCATCAAGACACACATCTTGATGAACCTATCCACTACCACATACAAATAATCATGGCCCCTTTTAGACATAGGAAAACCCCCTACAAAATTCATGGAGATACTCTCCCAAGGATGAGAAGGAACAAGAAGTGGTGAGTACAACCCCAATTTCTATTAGTGGGCTTACAAGTAGAGCACATCACACACCCATTTACATATTTGGTTACAATTTCCTTCATTCGAGGCCAATACACAAGCATTTGCAAATGAGCCAAATTTTTTCCTACCCCAAAATGCCCAGATACAAGAGAAGTATGTGCTTCTCGGATTACATGATCCCTCTCACTGTAAGGAATACATTGCTTTCCAAGATGGTAGAGTAACTTATCTCGCAAGTAATAGTCATCTACTTGTCCACCATTGGTTAGCTTCTCATAAACATCTTTAAAATATTCGTCATAAGTATATTGTTCAACATAGCTACCATGAGAAAGAGAATCATTTTGCAAAACAATGGATGAAACAATAGGAGGTCTAGAAAGCATATCTGCTACTTTGTTGCTTGAGCCTTTCTTGTACTCGATTACAAAATGAAACTATTGGAGGAACCCCATACACATGTAGTGATGAGATTGTTGGAACTTGGTTTGTGACTGGAGGTACTGTAAAGGATGGTGATCTGTATGGATTATAGTCTCCTTTCCCATCAAATAATGTTTGCATTTCTTAACACTTTGAACCAAAGCATACAACTCTTTTTCATATGTGGGGTAATTAGCCACAACTTGTGAAAAAAATTAGAAATGGTAACAAATAGGCTTGCGGTGTTGCATCAATCTCAATCTTAATTACTGGCATCAATCTCAATCTCAAATGGTTGTTGAAGGCCAAGCAAAGTAAGCACTAGTGCAGTGATAATATTTCCTTTCAATGTATTAAAATATTTATTCTCTTTACCTCCCCATTGAATCATTTTCTTCACATTGGTTAATGCATGCAAAGGAGATGCAATGAAATAGAAGTTGGCTATGAACTTTCTCCAATATTGGACAACTCCCAAGAAGCTTCTTACTTTTGTTGCAGATGCAGGGTTAGGCTGATTTACAAATACATCAAATTTGGAAGGATCAATTTCAATTGTCCTCCTTCTACAATATGACCCAAGTACACTAAAGAAGTTTTTCTAAATTCACACTTGGACAATTTTACATACATCTTCTCCTCTTTCAAAGAATAAAAAATCAATTTTACATGCTTTACATGTTCTTCCCAAGTTTTTCTAAAGACAAAAATATCATCCAAGTATACAATCACAAAGTCATCTATGAATGGCCTAAATACCTCACTCATGGCACACATAAAAGTTACTGCAGCATTACAAAGTCTAAAAGGAATCGCTAACCATTCAAAAATACATTTCTTTGTTTTGAAAGCAGTTTTCCACACATCTTCTTCTACAATTATGATTTGATGGTAGCCACTACACAAATACAACTTAGTGAAATAAACAACATATTTTAATTGATCAGGTAAATCATCTATGCGAGGAAGAGGATATCTCTTTTTCACCTTGATCTTGTTGAGAGCCCAATAATCCACACACATCCTCCATTTTCCATCTTTCTTCAACACCAACGTAATAGGAGAACCGCATGGGGATGAGCTAGGCCTAATGACTCCTTGATCCAACAAGTCTTGTACCTACTTTTTAATCTCAGCCATTTCCATAGCTAACATCATGTACATTCCCACATTGGGAAGAGGGAAATCTTGTTGAAGATGAATCTCATGCTGAATCTCCCTCTTGGGAGGCAAACCGCTTGTTTTCTAAAATATCTGATCATAGTTAGCAACAATATCAATCATATCCTTTTCATGGGAAGGATTGCAACCTTGGAAAGCATCAAATGCCTCAACATATTTTTCTGTTACAACCATAAGCATACATTATTAGATTATTATCATTTACGCTAGCATTATATTAGGATCTTTAACTGAGAGAATAACAAACACATCAAACAAACATAAGAGACAATGAACACAATGTTTTTCCTTAGAGAAACCATAAAGGAGAAAACCCCACAACTTCCTCAAATATAGAATTAGCACCAAAAGCAAAACCCCAAAAACAGTAAGATGATCTCCCGACAATAGTAGTCTCTCTCTCTCTTGTCCCAACAACTTCTTCTCTCTCAGTTATGCGCTAGAACTAAGTGTGAGTGAATGTGTGTTAAATAGAGAGGCTCACTCTCTATTTATACTAATTCTCGACTTGACAATAACTCACTAGGGCCGAATTCTCTAGGAGAGTATAATAACCCTAGTGCCCCACAACTGTAGGGACTTTAACACTTGATCAATAGGAGGGTTACCCACAATGACTTGACATGACTTGTTTACATTATTGAATCTCCTGATAAGAACATCGAGGCATGACATGACTCAAATACATTACAGACACTTCCTGGAATAAACATCGGGGTACAATACATAAGATATACGGATGAATACATTCCGAAGTTACAAATACATCAACACTCCCTCTTAACTAGGAAGGTATTCTCTCGACATAATTTGTCAGCACTAGTCTTCTTCTCTGTATCAACTGGATCGTCATCGAGTTCTCATCATCTTCATCTTCAAGTCATCTTCATCTTTAAGTCATCTTCATCTTCAAGTCATCTTCATCTGGATTTGGATCATCACTCGATCTAGATCATCGTCATTGGGTCTGGATCATCACTGGATCTATATCATCATCACTGGATCTAGATCATCATCACTGGATATGGATCATCACTGGAAATGGATCATCACTGGATCTGGATCATCATCACTGGATCTGGATCATCATCACTAGATCTGGATCATCACTGGATCTGGATCATCACTGCTGGATCATCATCACTGGATCTAGATCATCACTGGGTCATCATCACGGGTGCTATCTCTTGATTCTTATCGTCACAGGAAGTTCTACAGAGCCAACCCTTTTTCATGTTGATTGTAGGACTATCCTCCATGTAGGTCTTCTTCAGTGCTTATATATGACACTAAGTCAGAATGGCTTGCCCAGTACTTACATCTGACCATGAGAGGAACACATCCAACATCGTGTCAGAAAGGCATGCCCAGCACTCACATCTGACCATGGGAGGAACACATCCAAGAACCATGTCAGAAAGGATCAACACTTACATTCACCAGCATGATAGGACACACCTATTGTCATCTATGAAAAGGCACAACACTCACAACCACCGACATGATAGGACACACCTACTATCATCTGTGGAAAGTCTTAGCACTCACATCCACCAGCATGGTAGGACACACCTACTACCATCTGTGGAAAGGCACAACACTGACAATCACCAGCATGGTAGGACACACCTACTACCATATGTGAAAAGGCATAGCACTCACATCCACCAACATGGTGGGACACACCTACTACCATCTGTGGAAAGGCACAGCAGTCACATCCACCAACATGGTAGGACACACCTACTACCATCTGTGGAAAGGCACATCACTCACATATGATCATGTGGGAACCAATCCCATAGTCACATCAGAATGGCTCTCAACCCCAGGCTGAGGATTCCTAGTAACTAACTAAGTGCCTCCATTCTCCCAGAGAAGGGAAACACTTACATCTGTTCATGTGGTAACACATCCCGTAATCACATCAGAATGACCCTACACTTATATCTAATCATGTGATAACACATCCCACAGTCATATCAGAATGGGCCTCAGCTCTAGGCTAAGCATTCCTAGTAATTTACCAGGTGCCTCGATTCAGAGAATGGCATTCAGTGCTTATATCTGATCATGTAGGAACCAATCCTACAGTCACATCAGAATGGCTCAACACTCATAGCTGACATGGAAGGAACTAATCCTCTCACCTTGATAGAATGGATCAGCCCTTACATCTGACCATGGAAGAAACCAATCCTCTCACCATGTCATAATGGCTCATGAACTCATCACTTCCCCTTGGAGGGAACCTTGATCTGGAGAACACCAAGCTTCTCCCTGAAGTATTCAAACTTCACTCTAGCCAATGGCTTAGTCAACACATCAGCTATATGTTCGTCCGTCACAATATACTAGAGCTTCACTGCTCCTCTCTGCACCATATCCCTCATATAGTGATACTTGATCTCGATATGCTTCGACTTGTCATGGAACACCGAGTTCTCCGACAACTTCACACAAATCTGCTTGTCGCAATATATACAAGTAGCATCCAACCGGAGATCAAATAAATCAGACAGTAGCTTCCTCAACTATACTGCCTCACAACTAGCTGAACAAGCTGTGACATACTCTGCTTCAGCTGTACTCAGTGCCACGCAAGACTGTTTCCTACTAAACCAAGAGATCACACCTGATCCCATACTGAAGCAACACCCTGAAGTGCTCTTCCTTTCAATGGCACTGCCTGCCCAATCTGAATCAACATAACCCTCCAGGTTAATATTTTGATTCACCTCATACTTGAGCCCATAATCAACTGTACCCCTCAGGTACCTCACAATATGCTTTGCAGCAATCAAGTGAACATGTCTCGGATCTGTCAGGAACTGGCTCAAGGTGTTCACAACAAAGAAAATATCTGGTCTCGTATTCATCAGGTACATCAAGGACCCAATCATCTAACGATACATCGTAGCATCAACCAATTTGATGAAGCATCGCTCCATAACTTCAAGTTCGATGCCATAGGTGTGGTCATGGCCTTGTAGTCCATCATCCCGAACCTCTTCAGGATCTCTATCGTATACTTCCCTTGTCCTAGGGAAATTCCATCTACATTCTTCCACACCTCCATGCCTATAAAATAGTCCATCATACCCAAGTCCTTCATTTCAAACTCGGCAGCAAGCTTCCTCTTTGTATCAGAAATCAAACCATCCATACCTGTCACAAACGGATCATCTACATATAGTAGGAGTATCACTGGGTTACCATCTTCAACCTTGTAGTAAAGGTTGGAATCTGCTTTACTTTTGGTAAAGCCCAAACTATATAGAAAGCTATCAATTCTACCGTACCATGTCTTGGGTGCCTGTTTCAAACCATACAGGGCTTTCTTCAATTTACACACATGAGTCTCCCTATCATGTTTCTCAAAACCAAGTGGCTGCTCCACATACACTTCCTCTTCCACTACACCATTCAAGAAAGTAGTCTTGACATCCATCTGGTGTATCCTCCATTTCATCACTGCAGCCAGAGCAAGTACTGATCTGATGGAAGTGTATCTGGCTACAGGTGCAAAAGTTTCCTCATAATCTATTCCTTCTTTTTGGGAGAAGCCATGAGCCACAAATCTTGCTTTATATTTTTCTATGCTACAATCTGCAACATGCTTGATCTTGTAGATCCATTTGGAAGTTACAACAAACTTCCCTTCTGGTCTTGGGACAATATCCCAGACATCATTCTTCATGATCAATTGATACGCTTCGATCATAGCATCCTTCCATTCCTTCCTTTCTGCCGCTTCTTCATAGTTGGAAGGTTCTTTATCAATGAAGTCACATAATAAGGCTACATAACCAGAGCAGGACCTGGTTCTTTTTCTTTCTCTGTGATTTTCTTCTGGAACCCCATATCTTTCTGCACCTTGGATAACTTCTCGTACCCAAGCAGGTTTCCTCTTGTGAGGATTCTTCTCTTGAGGTGGATCTACAGGTTCTTGAGGTTCTTCTAATTCTCGATCTTCTTCTTGAATTTCTTTGTTCATGGTTGTGTCATGAATTCTGGGTGCTTCTGTTTCTTCAAGTTCTTGCAGGTCTCTTTCTAGTTTGTTGTAAGCCGAGTCTTCGTCAAATGTTATGTCCCTACTGATATCAATCTTCTTGAATCCTGGGAAGTATATTCTATAAGCCTTCGAGCTTTCAGAGTATCCCACAAATATATCCTTATTTCCTGAAGGATCTAACTTTGTCCTCTTTTCTTTCAGAATGTGTATGTACACTGGATAGCCGAATATTCTGAGATGGCTGACTTCTGGTTTCTTGCTGGAAAAGACTTCTTCAGGTGTCTTGTTCTTGAGTACTCTGTGTGGAGTACGGTTTTGTACATACACTGTTGTTCTGGAGCTTCTGCCCATATATGCATGGGAAGATCTTGATCATGAAGCATGGCCCTTGCAGCTTCCATGATCATTCCATTCTTCCTTTCTGCAACCCCATTCCGTTGTGGATTATATGGAGTAGTTAACTCCCTCTTAATCCCTAAATCTTTGCATAATGTTTTGAATTTGTTTGATGTGAATTCTCCACCATTATCTGATCGAAAGGTTTTGATCTTCTTTTATGTCTTGGTTCTTGATCAAGGCTTTGAATTCCTTGAACTTGCTGAATACTTCGTCTTTGTTCTTCAAGAACTATATCCATGTCTTCCTAGAAAAATCATCAATAAAAGAAACATAGTATACATACCCGCTTAATGAAATTGATGACATTGGACCACATACATCGGAGTGAATTATTTCCAAGATTCCTATTTCCTTGCTCTCGCTACTTGGAAATGTCTTCTTTGTGTTCTTTCCTTTTGCACATCCTTTGCAGACTCCATCATGTTTTTCCTGGATTTTTGGAAGACCTTCAACAGCTTTGCTTGCAAGTGGTAGTGCTATGTAATGCACTGTAATATCCCAAGTAAGGAGATTTGCCTTCTTATGTTTGCACTTGCTTGTTTCTTGTAATCCTGAATTTATTTGCTTGTGGTTGTTTGAGAATATTATTCCTTTCACTTAGTTCCTCTGGCTTACTAGTTTATTTTGTTGTTTGCAATCTTCATGTAACAGTTTGCTCATTCAAATATTAATTGCATGACATAGTAAGATGCATAACCATTATAAATCCCATGATATTAAACAAGAGAACACAAATGGAAAACATAAACTGTTTATGCAAGTGTGGACATAATAAGTACCTCAAATCAGTCGTAGGTAATCATGTATCATAAGTGAAATAACTCTGATCTTTAACAATGCTGAAGGTGTACTGTAGAGGCTTAAAGCATGTGGATACTATGGTGTATATGACTGCAACAGCTACAATAACACGTATGTCAAGTGTACATGCAATAGATATGACAACCCTCAATTTGTAGAGTTCAGCCAAGCAGTAGTCCAAACTTTAATCCATGTAACAACCCAAACAATCCATGCAATCTCAGTATGCCCAATAATAATGCTATGCTGCTGGTATATGACTGCAACAGCTGCAATAATAATGACAGTCCTCTTTCCAGGTGATAAGTACCTTCTTGATGCCATGCGTGCAACGTAACATCAAATTACCTTCCAGAATTGTAAATAAGTGATGTTGTAGCAACTTCTCAACATATCAGATTTTTAGCATGTGGATGATAGAGTTTATGCCCCGCACTGTATAGACCCCCTTCTAGTGCACCAAACAATATCTTTATTCTTCTGTATGCCTTTTGGAACCTCCTATAGTAACTTTTGGACATATATTGTAATGGCAGTACCCCTCCCTTAGGAAGTATAATTCCAGTTTATAATTTAGCAGTGAAGTATATGGTTCCAGATCTTAGCTTAGAGTGATTTCTTTAAGTCCACATGCTTCCAGGGACTAACCCTTTTAACTCAGCCACAAAAAGGGAAACTCTTTCCAGCTTAAAGTACACAGCCTGTGCAATGAGTATTCAACCCAGAAAACAACAAGCATAGGTAAAAACATAAAAATAATTTTATGGTACTATAGCGAGGTACTGTAGCATCCGTACGGATCACTGTAGAGGCTGTACGGATCACTGTAGCAGCTTCCAAAAGTATTCAAATAAGAACAAGTGTGAATTCTGGGATGAATCCACCCCAATAGGCTAAATGGGTTTTGTCCAAACAACCGATCTTCCCAAGGGTTTTCGTCCTAGGGCACGCTGAACCTGCAGAACAAGCTCTCTAGAACAACCTTTACGCTCGATCTATGATGAATAGTGAACAATCTTGAAGAACTAATGATAGATCTGAGTGACCTATCTCTTGAAGTGATTAGGGCAGATAAATTTCACTGCCGAAAACACTTGTTAGCTAAGGGCTTATGCCCTCAACCCCAACTTGCTCGCTGAGCTCCCAAACCTGTCTCCAAAAAGATGAATAATAACAATCATAATCAAAAGTGAAATTCTCCTCTCGCTTTATCCTCTATTTATAAAGTTCAACTGCGCAAAACCTAATCTTTGACCTAATTAGGTCACTTTAACTTCTAATTTGCAGTTGACTTGCATGCATGCGCATGGAGACTTAATTGGGTGCATGCATCATTAAATAATGTTTAGATGTCATGTATGTCACTTTTAGGGTTTGCATGCATGTCACTTTTGGGAACATTACATGCACATGTGCAAGCCTTCTATGCCAAAGTTCATTTGTCTCTACTATGTCATGGACCAAGGTTTGTTCTGGATGGCCCTTCAATTTGTATAGACCTCCCTCTTGTTCCCCACTCACTACTGCATCATCAATAGTCTTTCCCTTTGGCCACATGAGAACTTGCCCATCTACAAATGCAACCCTCATGCCTTTTGCATCTAATGTAGATATGGAGAGGAGGTTCTTCTTTAGTCTTGGTACAAACAATACATCCTTCATCGTCATAGACTTTCCAGAGTCTAGCTTATAGGAGGATTCCCCACTACTTTTTATTGGATACTGGTAGTCATCTCCAAGTTTCACCTTGTGGGGTGATTCATGTTCTGATAGTTTCACAAAGGAATCTTTGAATCTTGTCATATGTTTGGAAGCCCCACTGTCTATAATCCAATCATTGCTTCCATGTGTAATGTTTCCCGTGAGAGCGGAAATCAATACATATTCCTCATCACTTTCTTGTATGATTCTCTTTGTGGAAGGTTCATCATCCTCTGCAGCATGAGCATGATGTCTTCTCTTGTTTCCCTCCTTCTTGTGAGAGACATTTTTGTTTCTAGGACATTCTCTAGCATAGTGTCCTTTCCCGTCACATGTATAACATCTGATTCTAGACAAATATTTTCTAGTGTTACTTTTATGGAAGTGCTTACCTTTGGGGTGATGAGAACTTCTTTTCTTGGAGTGTACTGTGAGAGCTTGATCTTCACTTCCCATCTTTTCTTCTCGAGCTGCTATCCGAGCTTCTTCTTGAGAGCATTCTTCCCATAGTTTGTTGAACTTGACTAGCTTCTTTCTGGCACAGATCCCTTGAATAAAGGAGTCCCATGATCTAGAGAGACCATTCAAGGTGGTCATTACAATCTCTGCATTCTCCACTTCTTCATCCACTGCTTCAAGTTGTTCTTTGATCTAGGATACCCTTGTGAAGTATAACTGTATGGTCTCCACATTTTTAATCTTCACATTCTTCAACTGGTTCCTCAAAGTCATCTTCCGGTTTATGTTCTTTCCTTCAAACAGTTTGGTGAGGGAATCAAACATAGATTTAGGTGTCTTTAGGGAGGACACCTATGGTATGAGGTGATCCTTAATTGAATCAACAATAATCCTCTTAGCCATGACCAACTTATTTTTGTGTAAGGCCTTAGCCTCATCTCCCTCTGGAACTGGAACCTCCTCATTGATGTAGGAGTCCAACTCATTTTCTTCCAAGACCAGGGAGATCATATACTTCCAGGCTCGGAAGTTATCAGCTCCCTCAAGCTTTTCATCAAGCTTGGTATGATGATACATCTTAATTAAGAACCTCAAATGGAAATACAAAATATTTAGATCTTACCAGGTTAAGATGTCAGAACTGGATCTGGAGCTGAATTTCTGCAGAGCTGGTTCAGGAGCAGATTAGGGTTTGACTTTCCCGGAGTTATGTCCAAGCAAAAAATTTGATCTTGATCTCTAAACTTTGATTTTGAGGAGGAGATCAATCCAGGCCTGGGTTCACTAAAAAATTCGACTTATGTGGAAAGCCCTTCTTTTGTTGAAAATCTGTGGAGAGAGATCCAAAAAATAGGAAGCCCTAGTTTCCGCAGCTGCACAGTGTCTTCTTCTCAGGTTAGCTCTGAAACCATGTTAGATTTTTATCATTTAAGCTAGCATTATATTAAGATCTTTAACTGAGAGAATAACAAGCACAGCAATGAAACATAAGAGACAATGAACATAATGTTTTTCCTTCGGGAAACCATAAAGGAGAAAACCCCGTAACTTCCTCAGAGATAGAATTATAGCACCAAAAGCAAAACCCCAAAAACAATAAGATGATCTCCCAACAACAGTCGTCTCTCTCTCTCTTGTCCCAACAACTTCTCTCTCAGTTATGCGCTAAAAATGAGTGTGAGTGAATGTGTGTTAAATAGAGAGGCTCACTCTCTATTTATACTAATTCTCAACTTGACAATAACTCACTAGGGCCGACTTCTCTAGGAGAGTCTAATAACCCTAGGGACCCACAACTTCGGGGAATTTAACCCTTGATCAATAGGAGGGTTACCCGCAATGACTTGACATGACTTGTTTACATTATTGAATCTCCCGATACGGACATCGAGGCATGACATGACTCAAATACATTATAGACACTTCCCAGAATAAACATTGGGGTAGAATACATAAGGTATACGGATGAATACATTCCGAAGTTACAAATACATCAACATACATCTCTTGTTAGTGTTTATGAGGATTTTCATTTATCCTGCACTAACAAGAGTAGAGTTAACCTTCATTTTGTGAGCTCTTACAACATACTCTACACCATCTTTTGTGAGATGGGACATATTCTCATGCCTGAAGAAGACTGCTTTTTGATCATAAAGGTAAGGGTTTCCCAAAACTATATGTCAATAGGTACAACATACATTTCAACCTTATTAATCAACTTTGATGCAATAACAAATCTGACCCAACACTGCTTGGTGACATTAGCTTGGCATTATCACACACCCAACTAAGAGTTTAGGGCTTGGGATGAGGTTTGGTCTCTAAACCCAAATTCTTAACAACTATTTCAAAAATTAAGTTCACTTGAGAAACCATATCTAAAAGAGTTTCAAAATTTGTATGTTTTGCAACAAATCTTATATGAAACAATTCATTTCTTCTTTTATCAAAATCATGAGATACATTAGAAGAGATTGTACCAGTATGAAGGGAAGTGTTACCTTGTACACCAACGACTGCAATCTGTGTTTCATACCCTGAGTCATATCCCAAGTCTTGTTGCATTGTTAAAACGATCTTCTTCTTTCATTTTCCTCCATACTTTTTAGGCCTGATCTCAGGATGTAACTTCCAACACTGATCTCGGTCATGCAAATGTTTGTCACAATTTGTGCAATGGAGATTTTCTCCCTCTTTCTTTGTTGTAGTAGACTTCTTTTCATTTCCTTTTCCTTTGAACTTGTTATTCTTAAAATTTTGGTTCTTCTTCAGATGATCTTCTTACACATGCTTTCCCCTACTTTCAATATGAGTAGCTTGCACACTAGCCTCATCCAGATTAGTAGGATTCAATAACAACAAAGTATGACAAATGTAATTAGAAAGCACCAACATACTTCATGAGAGTTTCAGAAGAATCTAAAGGAATGTTTAATTCAAGTGCTCTCTTCCTAAACTCTTCTGTAAATCTTTGTACATTCTGACCTTTATTCAATCTTAAATTATGCTATTCCATCATGGATTTTTGTACATAGCCTAATAGATAAAATTGTTTTCGTCAAGAAGAAGTAAATGCAGACCAAGATGAAAGGAGATTACCATTATCTTTAGTCCCTTTCTGCAGCTTGCTCTCCCACCAAATGAGAGTAGTGCCTGACAAGCGAAGAGATGTTAGTTGTACCTTTACCTCTGATTTATTGATCTACTAAAATTGACAATACAATTCAATTTCCAGATCCAATTCTTCAACTTCTTTGCATTTGATTCACCGTTGAACATGGGAAATTTGAACTTCATGCCCAACTTCAACAATGGCTTCTTAAAAGACCCTTTTAAATTACAACTAGACTAATTGGAGGATGAGGAGGAGGAAGAACTCAAACTGGAGGAGGGTTATGGAGACTCTGAAGTCCCTTCTCCTTTTTCTTGATTCATCGATGTTGCATCCTCCTTTTTCTCCTTCTCCTTCTTTCTTTCCTTCTTTGTCACCCTTTGCTAGTAGTTTGCAAAAAGTTGCTCCACACAATATACCATATGATAAAAGTCCTCGTGGAAAGATTTTTCAAGCTCCGTGTGGACCCCTTCTTCTTCCTTTTTCTTCTTCTGTTGTACACGACCAATCTCAGGATCGTAAGGTACCAGTTCACCTTCTTCTTTCCCGAATTTTCCCTTGGTTAACATTCACACTCAACAATCCAAAAGGTCACAGATCCCTGCTTTGATACCATGTGATCATGATATTTGTAATCATGGACTTATCATTTGTATTGTTTGGTTAAAAGAGCATGAATGTGTAAACGTGCACATAAACTGATGAAAACGCATAAAAGAGACATACACCATCAAAACACAATAACGACTTGATAACATAGTTCGTCCCACTAGGACTATGTCTCTGGGCCTACTCTTCAATGGGGAGGTTGTTTGTTTATAATTTCAGCAAAAATATCAAGTAAATGGAAAATGTGGCTTTATACCTCAATTATGGAAGTGACCTACAAATCAACTGCTCAAATCAGAAAATGGATTCTACCACTGCATTTAGAAGGCTCAGACAACAAGGATCGACTTAAAACACTGCATATGTTGGAGCAGTGAAAAATTCGACCCCTAAAAAATCCCAATGACCCTCAAAGTGCCACGTAGCAATCTGTAGCAATCTGTATGGACCTCGAAAATCATGCCAGGTTCACGTTCCTTCGGCCTCCTTCATGTGGTCTCGGTCGTGGTCTCCCTCACCTTGGGAAAATTTCAAGTTTAAATAGAGTGGGGGCGGGGTATAATCAAGACCTACCCCATTAGCCTAATGGTTAGGGTGTTGTCATAATACTCAGGAGACCCGGGGTTGATCCCCACCATCTCCTCCATATTCTACGTTTGTTTTGACATTCAAGGTATATGGTAGTTCTTTGTTTGGCCCATCGGTTTGGAAGACTCGAAGTTTGGGGTGGGCTCGACCGCCCCACTAGATTCGGTGGGCAGTCGAACCCCCCATTCTCTAAATACAACATCGCTTCAACGTTAAATAAAATCTTCCCCGTTTGGTTCAACAAGTCCCATGGTTGGCAGAATGGTAGGGAAATGGTTTGGCAAGTTGGAAGTTGCAGGTTTGATTCCACTGGAGTGAATCTCATCTTTAACAAACTTTTGTCCTTTTCGGGGTGACACATGTCACTCCTTAAATGGGCCACATGTCACCTTGTGATTGGCCCATGTTAATCCCAATTAGTTGTGATTGGACCATGTGTATCGCAATCAATGCCAAGTCGAATGACAAATACAATGGCCTTTTCGGGGTGACACATGTCACTCCTTAATTGGGCCACGTGTCACCTTGTGATTGGCCCATGTGTGTCCCAATTAGTGCCAAGTCAAATGACAAATCAAATGCCATGTCACATGTTATGTAGACTGCCACGTCAACCAGCCATGGTAGCCTCCCGCCACATGTCACCCTATAGGTTTTCCATGTCATCATCTATACACATGTGTATATTCCATGTGTCACCCTTGCAGTGGTGCCACGTGGCCTCCTTTTTACCAAAACTAAGTAGGGAAATGTTGTTTAGCTAAATTGCAGAACATCATAACTTTTGCATACAAATTCTGTTTTGAGTGAAACAAATGCCATTGGAATCGAATTGAGAAGATCTATGTGTTGACGATGGTTCCATTCCATTTTTATGAGTTTAAAAAATGAACCATTTTGAGATCCTCTTGGATAAAAAATCATTGTTAACAAGTTGAAGGATATCCCATCAAGTATTATTTCAAAAGAGCAGTTTGATTTCCTTCACAATTAAAAAATACATTATTCAGTGGCAATAGCACAAGAAGAGATGCAATCTATTAAAATTCATAAAGTGATTACAACGATCTTGCAGATTGATATGGATAAAGCATATGCCAGAGTAAATTGGTTTTACATGAAATTGATGCTTCTTCAAATGGTGATAAACCTGCAGATAGTGAACTAGATTATGGGTTGTATTTCTTCAATGTCTTTTGCAGTGTTTATAAATGGAGCCCCTTCTGAATTCTTTTTTGCTTCAAGGGGGATTAGAAAAGGTTTCCCACTCTCCCCTTTTTTGCTTATGTTGGTGGTTGAAGGTCTTAGTTTATTGATTAAAGATATAAGAAGAAGAGACAAACTAAAAGGGATTAAGATTTTAGATACAATAATCATCACACACTTGTTGTTTGTAGATGACAATATGATTTTTGGGCATGGTTTAGTTCAAGAACTAACAAAATTAAAGAAACTTGTATGCCTATACTACAAATCGATTGGGATGACAATGAATATGAACAAGTCCAAGATCTTGTCGAATGAATTATTTGAAGATGTAAGTGCTCAGGTTGTAGCTATTTTTCCTATAAATATGAAGGATTTGACACAAGGAGTAAGTGTCACAACAGGATTTGAACCCGAATTTCGACGTCAGAATATGACGTCATCCGACATTTCACACGGATGTGTCGGACATCAATCAATCAACATAATGTCAATAACAAAATATTTATAGAGCCGTCGAATATCCGACACTCATGAGTTAGATTTTCGACCTTGGCAGTGTCGGGGAACCGACACTACAAGGGTCGGATCTTCGACGTCTACGAAAGGAAAACTAGCGATTATCCGACACTGAGGCATCGGATATCCGACGGGCGGTATAGATTTTTTTATAAAAAAAATAAAGGTTTACATGATTTTAAATTTTTTAATAAAAATATCGTAATACTATTATGGTAATTTATGTAATATAAAATAACATATAATACAAATAAAATACATATAATATAAAATAATAATAAAATACATATAATATATAATAAAAAATGACAAGCGTATTTGGACATTGTCGCGACTCGTTTTCATTTTGAACATTTCAGTTCAATTTGGAGGTTTTTGTGAATTTGGGAGTAGGTCCGGTAGACGTGGAAAACAACTCTATTGACCCGTGGCAGCAAGAGCTCAACATCTTCTCCTCACTAGAAATTACTGGTATACCGTCTCTGGACATAATGCAGAACATGCTGGAAAATTTGACAGCTGGAAAAGAGAGCAGGGTTCTGGTTTCTCCGCCAAATCAAGAAAGCAGGGTTCCGGTTTCTCCGCCAGATGAAGAGCTGCTAGGTGTGTTCGCAGCACGACCATTAAACCCGGCCTTAGGAGGAGGCCCGTACTCATTATTCCACTCCAGCCAACCTCTGATCATAGCTGCAGCAACCCACTTCATCGAACTTCCCCAGGTGGAACCATAAGGAACCCCAAACATGGAAATCGATCCTTCAGTGTCACAAGCAGCATGCACAGGAGAAGCCGTTGAACAATTGGACGAAATCTCGAATGGGAACTCCACCCCGGAAGACGAAGGCACCCATATCACCTCCAAGAAATGAAAGAATCCTTGTTTAAATCCCTCTAGAAGAGATTTTAACCTAATTTGTGGAGTCGGATGCACCATGGAAGAAGCACTGGAGATGGACAGATTAGCGCTAGTCGAGAAAATCAGAGGAAGAAACTCCACCCTGGGGAAAATGAAGGAATGGGTCAGGAAAAATTGGATAGGGCTTCAAGGTGAAGGCCCGGTTATTACTCCAGTTGCAAAGGGATGGTTCGGCTTCTAGTTCATATGCATAGAGGATGCAAACCTCATACGCAACAGAGTCTGGACATATGGGAAAACCCCGTTTCAGCTAAAGCAGTGGACCCTCTTGTTCAATGCGGAAACAGAGTGACTGGAGACAATACTAGTCTGGGTTTACCTACCAGGACTACCATGGGAATTCTGGAACTCGACCTCGCTTAGTGACATCGGGAAAGTGTTGGGGACTTTCATTGAAGCGGACCTCTCATTTCAGCAAACAAAAATTAGAAAGGTAGCCAGGATCCTAGTCTCTTTGAACATCAGAACCAGTCTTCCGGAAGCCTTTAATTTTGTATGTAAAAACAAGAAAAAAAGACAGCTGTTGGACTATGAAGGGCTTCCGTTTCAATGCCACAAATGTCATGAAACAAGACAATTGGAAAGAAACTGCCCAAACTTTGTTCCCTCAACAACTGGAAGAAGGAAGTGGGTTAGGCGAACAGAGGCCCCAAGCTCTAAAGAAGCTGATCTGAACACAACTTCAGACGAAAATCCTCTCAGGTCGGAGGGCACAGAACAACCATTAGATCAACTGGAAAGAGTGGGAGCAGTAGCAGCAGAAGGGCCTCCTCAACAGATGGAATAGCATCCGATCACCTCTCCCCCACCGGGTATGAACACTTATTCCCTTAACAATCATCTGAATGATTTATCTTTGAATGAGGAAAAATCTTTACCTACCCCTATCACAAACAGTCCCCCTCCCCTACAAAACGACACCTCCTCCCCCGCATTCAAAAGTACCTCCAATTCAAACCAGGCAGCCTCCCCTTCCACCATAAAAAATGACTCGCCCACTTAGTCCTCCTCTATCCATTTCCACCTTCGTTCAAGGGACGTTCCAATCCCTCAAAAACCAAAAATCCCTACAAAAGGACTAAGGGTAAATTCCAGGATCACATCCAAAGGGAAAGGGAGAGGAAGACCATCTCACCTCTCTACGGCCCAGAGCATGGCGCTCAGGGATCAGGCAAGTGGCAGACAAACAACCATTTTCGGGGCGCTTAGAGTAGTGCAAACCCGATATGGGGTGCCCAAATGAAATTTGTCTCCCTAAACTGTAGGGGTCTGGCAAGCACCCAGAAAAATCTTGCCCTAAAAAGGATGATGGAGGTTCTATCACCAGAAGTCATCCTTCTACAAGAAACAATGGGTCCAGAGCTGGAAGTTGAAACTAGTTTAACATCACTTCTTCCGCAATACTCTTTCACAGCACAAAGTGCCATCAGCCACTCTGGAGGTCTAGTAATTGGATGGAAGAAAACAAGCATTCGGTGCACAAGCTCAGGAGGTGCATGCTTATATCTAAATCAAAGTCATTTTTTTCAAATTTCTTTGGGCCTGGGAACTGGAACCAACAACTATGCAGAAATCATGACATTGAAAATACTTCTCTGTTTTTCCAATGAAAGAAATTGCAGACAGTTACAAGTATATGGTGACTCAATGGTGGTTATAAACTGGATGAATAAGATACATAAATGTAGAACTGCTTCTCTAGATGCATTATTTGAAGAGACAACCCATTCTCTCTCATTCTTTGAATCAATCTCTTTCACTCATGTTTACAGGGAGCGAAATAAGGAGGCAGACATGCTCTCAAAGAAGGGTCTGACGTTGCAATGGGGTGAATGGAAAATTTTGGAAACACAGGACTCCAAGGCCACGGAATATCCGCACAGGCCTTTAATAAATTCATCACTCTAAAGCTTTTTGTAAATTTGAAATATATTTTTGAAAGCATAGCACAAAATCAGTCTTCATGCACTGGAAGGAAAAAATTTCTCAGCGGAACAATCCATGTACAATTCGATGAATGGAACAGTTTTTGGTAATTCTTAATTATAAAAAAAATTGAGTAATTCTTATTTATAAAAAAAAATATT
>LPNX010345081.1:0-65959 GCA_001517045.1 Pseudotsuga menziesii | reverse complement strand
AGAGAATATTAAATTATTCTCGAAACAGAGAGGAGCTCAATGAATGGTAAGGAAGAATACATTAAAAACATCTATTTCTATATTTTTACTGTGTAATTTTAACTATTGCTATTTGACTCCTCCATTGGAACTTGTTACAGATAGCGTTGAGAAACATTTCCATAGTTAAGAGGCAAGAAATGGATTTTTTATTAGATTGATGGCCTTATATACATAGTATTTTTGGTTATCCATGTTTTATCATGTGATATATTCTTAACAATTAATTTACTTGAATAGTTGAATAGTATTGTAATTTACATTGTAATATAATTGTATTTATTTAGATTGTTTTTGTTATTTTTCATAAACAAACATAAATATATTTGATGGGTCCTAACATGAAACTATTGCAACAGGACAAAAAATGAAGTATGTTGAATGATGTTTTGAAAGGTAAAGCATAAGAAGACAGTGTGAAGATCCAAAAATCAAGGTATAAATATGTTTTCTTTTGTTTGATTGAGTTGTGTATTGGGTATTTATGCATGTGCACACACATACATTTAGTTGATGATGATGATTACCATACATAGAGGTGAACTTTGTTATATCTGATCTAAACAATTACCTTACATATTTTGATTTATCGTGGTAATTGGCCCCTTGGTAATAGTTTACCAATACCATATAGCTAGGACAACAAAATTAAATGTAGGCACTTCATTACAAGAAATTTGATAGGCATTTGAGTTTGATGGGAATATGAAAGGCCAAAAGACAGAAAAAGATAGATAGACTTGTGAGGAAAATGGTATCTGAAGCGTTGTTTCCCTATTATTCCGCATGAGTATATTGTTATTTGCCCCAGTTTATCTTTCTCCATTAGTTTTCTAATTTGTTTATTAATCTCATATCTTGTTTAACTTTAATGGTTGATTGTGCAGTGGTAAACTTATGTTTATATTTGTGCTTATCCCTGTAGGTTGTGAGTTGGGCATGGTACACATTGGTATTTTTAGTTTCCATTGTAACTTTTCACCCCATTGTACACATTGGTATATCAACATGAACTACCAGCTGAGTTAACCATCCTTTTAAGGGTTTATACAAGTACTCCTTAGCCTGAAAAGAATGCTTTTGGAAGGCATAATTCAATTATATTGTTGAGATTTCCCCATAACTCAAATATTACCCTAACTTAGTTGATTTTGATAGGTTTTAGGGCTAGAAATGACACTAACACTGATCAGTAATGAAAGAGTCCCTAAATTTCCCTATTAAACAATTAAATGGGGTCGTTGTAAGGCATAAAGTAACCTTTTATCAAGGCCAAATTATCCCAACCCCTGAAACATGCCAGGTATGAAACCCTAGATCTGACTTTTGACTATTTTTTATAGGTTGCTTCTCAAGTTCGTGGATGTAGACAAGAAGATAGGTGACGCACTGGAGGATATAGGGCTAAATAGGCAAACCAAAATTTGAGGGTGGCTTATAATTTGAAAATTGTTGTTATTTTTGGATTATTGAATTTTATAAATTTCTAAGGTTTTCTAGTTTATAAAAACACAGATCTAATCTAACACTACACTAATCATGCAAATGCGTATATTTACACATGAAATACTACTATATTTACCTCTAGGGTTTGTTGGAGGATCCTAATTAAGGAAAAAATCAGAGATATAAGGACAAACAAGAGAAAAATCCTTCAAGAGGATGTTCAATTGTAACATGTGAAAGTTAACAAAAGATGGTAAAAAGCCCTAATTCAAAGAAAACGCAACATTGCAACCACCATTCAATCCATAGAAGCATAATTTCACCAAACTTTACCAATGGAGCAACCAAGAAAACCCTAGATCCTCCTTGTGCTTGTGTTCTTCCAACAATGCTAGCATCAATCTTGCATGTGCATGAAACCCTAGAATTCACCCATCATTTTACCATAAATCCAAAGAAGAAATAGTAATATATTTGATAAGTTTCCCCTGTGAATCCATACGCAAGCCTGTATCATTAGAATGCATTAACAAAGCTAGAGTAGGAATTTTAAGCAAAAACATTGAAAAAACATACAATTTATTTTTGTGATCAACTTTTTCGTGGGCTTCATTTTGCTTGTCAAAAGTGGGCCAATCTAATGCTCCTGCAACTCTGCAGCCATTGTAAACCAGTCTTTATATGGAATCATTGGTTTATGCTCTTCAATATGAAGGGCCTCTTAAAGATTGCCTCTTTGTATGAAGTCATAGACAATAAGGCATTCCTTGCCCCGTGCATAATAGCTAATACAAAGTAGTTAGATGGTAATCGTTGTGCTTAATACTTAGCCACCGATGCTGGTTATAATAGAACATTATGTTCTCTTGTAGTAAAAAGCAACTGTGAATCCTTATGGAGTTTCTCTTCTTTTGGAAAATACTTTATTATTAGACCGTGAGATATCTCGACTTCAATATCTATTTGTTTTAGCAGCCAAAGCCTTCATAGACTCCATTCACTGCATCAAAGGCATTGACCCACTGATCATTGGTCTTCTTATAAATAAATCTTTCATAAACGCTCTGTTGCCATCTCTCCAGGAAAATAAAGGGATTCACTAGCTGCAAAAGGATTGGATGCTATAAACTCATGCTCCCATCCTATAGAAAACACAACAGCAACACAAAGCATAAAAATGGAAATCCTATATAATAAATTGCAAAGGGAAATGCATGATAAAATTTGGATAAATTGGGTTATAAGGGAGATCAATGTTTTTCCTGCATTGCCAGCCTCTCCCAGGGATCCACTTGTCACTATTTTGTTGTCTAAGTAACGGCAGAGGAAATCAATGTCTTTGAAAGGTAGTTGAGCAAGGATACATAGTGATTTAGCTTTGGGAAGGTAAATAGTTGTCTCTGCTATATTTGTTGCTTGCAGGACAGTAGGATAAGGTGTTTCTTTGGTCAATATAGATACTGTGGATGGATGCCGCTAAGTGGAGTTTGGAACTCAAGCCTCAAGCCATGAGGCAATAAGTGTAGCTGTTAAAAATTTAGTCCAATTAGGTGCAGTTGTTTGTGGCCAGAAAGGCCTAAAAAAATTAATTGAATCTAGTTTGAATCTCATCAAGCTAGGTGTAGAACCTCGATTAGGGATTTTGAGTTTTGTGGGTGGAGAGTTGTTGGGTCGACAGCTGCTACAAATGCAAATAGATTTTGTTGTTTTTTATATATGTTTTGAGGTTGACAGTATTGATTCGTGACCTTGTGGTCCGTATTTGTCTCACTTTGCCCTACAACTACCTATCTCTCTCTCTCTCTCTCTCTCTCTCTCTCTCAGGTATGTCCATTGTTTCGTTAGTGACTTGTCTCCTAAGAGACAAAGTGTGATCGTATTATAAATTTGAGTATAGAAATTAAGGAATGTCTAAACCACATTGTTTTCTTCTATTTGTCCATTTATAATATTTTTGCATGTGCTTGACTAATTATGTTCATAGATATCCTAGGTAACTGTAATTGATGGATGTACATAGTGTTGATATGTAGTAATCCTAGCTTGGTTTGGATCAAAATGGATCATAGCATCAACTGAATGGATATTTAGTTTTGACATTGAGGAATCATGCAAAAACGAGTAAACAGAGTTCTGTAACTGAATCACATATCTTGAACCACATAGACTTGGAGAAGGCTCAATTGGGTCTTGGGCACAGCTATAGCAGAGCCAACGTGAAATTCAATGTCAATAGAGTGGATAATATGGTTATACAGGCTATTAGTCTTCTCAAAACCTTGGACAAGGACATCATGAACACCTTCTGCATGAGAGTAAGGTATTGCAAGTTTAAACTTAGTATTGTTTTTACTTTTTTGGGGGTTTTATATGAAACAACATTTAAGCTAGTTCAGCCAGGGTCAATTCTAACAGCTGTCAAGTTGAGGTCAATTTCCCATAAGTGTCTTTTAATTCTTTAGTTAGGACTCATGGATCATATTTATACATAAAGGTAAAAGGATTTGTTTATTAACTTAGATTTATATCAGATCCATGATTTCTTTGTTCTCTGAGATGTGTTTTAAAATCACTATATTTGATATTCCCAAGGAATAAATAAAAATATACATTTGACTAGTCTTGCGAGGACTCAAGTGTGTTGGATACTGTTTTGTTGTCCATCATTCAAAAACAAAGAAATTTAAGAAAACAATTAAAAGTCTTCCTTACGAATTCTCTAGGATACTCAATTTGTCATCTTGAATTGTCTTACATAAGCACAAGAGGTAGTATGCTTGTTAGAAATGTTGCTTCTGACTAAAATTTTAACCCTGCTCAGTCAAGTAAATGTTCGAGGCAAGTTACCCTTAACATTTTATTTGTTAATGGAAATGTAATCGCGGACCACAATTTATGAGCCTAACTCACTAGGATAGAAGCATGAAATTTCTATGGAAGTAATTATTCAAGAACAGAATGCACTATCAGTTAGATATACCAAAATATATAATGTCCACATCCCTTAGATAAAGGGTTTCACTATTTTCATTACATACACTATAGCCAAAACCCTGGGAGCGACAGACTGCATCAACCCAAAAGAGCACAAGAAGCCCATTCAAGAGGTACTACTACTTCAGATTATGGTTGTATATAATAACTATCTCTCTAACACAATTAGCTCAAAGCTCATATTATGGTTGTATATAATAGTCATCTCTCTAACACCTATTAGCTACAAAGCTCATGGGAAGATAAACACTTTGGCAGGTGATAAGAGACATGGTGTATGGCAGTGTGGATTACAGCTTTGAAGGCATTGGAAATACATATATATTGTACTAGGCCTTTTTGGCCACCCATGATGTAAAACACCCTTTATACTCTTTTTTCAACTTTAATGTGACTCATACAAAAAGAATTAGCTATTTAGGAAACTGATAATAGAGAGATCCTGGATATGCAATAAACAAGTTCCAGTAGTAAGGTCTGTTAAGGATATGCATAAAAGAAAAAACTTTAAAGCTGCATTATGGTTCAAGGGTTTTTACACTATTTTTTCAACTTCAATGTGAATCATACAAAAAGAATTAGCTATTTAGGAAACTGATAATAGAGAGATCCTGGATCTGCTATAATCAAGCTCCAGTAGTAAGGTCTGTTAGGGATATGCATAAAAGTTTAAAGCTGCATTATGGTTCAAGTATCCTCATGGTTAATGTCTTGGAAAACTGGATGTGATTGTAGGCTTGGGGCTTGACAGTGTTGTTGGGTTTTGATTCTAGTGAAAGGAAGTTTGGCCTTCTTCCAATGGATATGTTCATGGGCAGGAGGATAGTGGCTAACTTTAACAATACCATATACCTATCTCTCTCTCTCTCAGGTATCTCCATTGTTTCGTTAGTGACTTGTCTCCTAAGAGACAAAGTGTGATCGTGTTATAAATCTGAGTATAGAAATTAAGGAATGTCTAAACCACATTGTTTTCTTCTATTTGTCCATTTATAGTATTTTTACATCTGCTTGACTAATTCTATTCATACATATCCTAGGTAATTGTAATTGATGGATGTACATAATGCTGATATGTAGTAATCCTAGCGTAGTTTGGAGCAAAATGGGTCATAGCATCAACTGAATGGATATTTAGTTTTGACATTGAGGAATCGTGCAAAAACAAGTAAACAGAGCTCTGTAATTGAATCACATATCTTGAATCACATAGACTTGGAGAAGGCTCAATTGGGTCTTGGGCACAGCTACAGTAGAGCCAACGTGAAATTCAATGTCAATAGAGTGGATAGCATGGTTATACATGCAATTAGTCTTCTCGAAACATTGGACAAGGACATCATGAACACCTTTTGCATGAGAATAAGGTATTGCAAGTTTAAACTTAGTATTGTTTTTACTTTTTTTGGGTTTTTATGAAACAAGATTTAAGATAGTTCAATCAGGGTCAATTCTTAGAGCTGTTAAGTTGAGGTCGATTTCCCATAAGTGTCTTTTATATCTTTAGTTAGGACTCATGAATCATATTTATACTGAAAGGTAAAAGGATTTGTTTATTAACTTAGATTTATATCAGATCCATTATTTCTTTGTTCTCTGAGATGTGTTTTAAAATCACTATATTTAATATTCCCAAGGAATAAATAAAAATATACATTTGACTAGTCCTACGAGGACTCAAGTGTGTTGGATATTGTTTTGTTGTCCATCATTCAAAAACAAAGAAATTTAAGAAAACTATTAAAAGTATTCCTTACGTATTCTCTAGGATACTCAATTTGTCATCAATACAGAATCCACATATTGACCTCAAGCTCGATCATCCGATCTGCTTGTCAACTCACCAATGTTTGGTCCAAACAAATTTCCTTCAGTGGTCAAATTCTGGCTGAAACCAATGTCTATTAATTAAAATGGTCATGGATAATGTTTGAATATGAATGGTAGGAAGCCATTGAGCAATCCATGACTATGGAATTATAAGCTAGGATAAAGGATCAAGATGGAGGATAATTTCATACCCTTGTTACTCTTGTTATTTTTCTTGCATTTCCCTAGTAAGAGGAAACTACTTGCATGAATGATAAGCATGTGATTGATGTTGTTTTCTTTGCATAAGTGATTAGAACATGAAAATGACATTGGACATGTAAGTGAATGAATTATTGGATATTGCATGAATTAGTGATCATATTGAGACATATTATTCATGATAATATGTTAGGTATCGAGCGATGATAGTGCCACATAAGGGATATGAATAGCTTATTTCCTATTCTCAATGATTATTACCTGATAATATAATCTAGTTGTCGATGTACTTATGAAACCAAGACTGATGATGTTGATGATATTGTTGCTATAATGATCTACCCATGAACAAGGGTATTGCCAACAACCATCAAATGTAACAACAAGGGTATCGATGGAAACCATGAAAGGTATGAGTTGGTTATGTTAATTTTCATAAGTACTGAAATGGGATTTCGTAAGAGTCCCTCAACCATGTTTAATTATATGAATTGATCTATTTATGCTAGCTTTGGGAATGTTGAGTGCATGTATGAGTATCTTATTTCTAGGTAGAGCACGGACCAAGTTGTGAATATTTGATTCAATAAAGTTTGTTAAATTCTTTCATGTATTCATATGAGTGTGTGTCATAGTTGAACTGGTTAATAGTAATAACCAAGGATTAATGAGCGGTATACTCATGTTGTGGATGTGATGCCATGTGTGAGACCATGACGATGTTGGGTTATGATTCATTTAATGTTGCACAAGAATCCCATGAACCTTTTATTGATGTTGTCCTAGCATGAGACCTCTTTTCCATCATGAAGGGAGAAAGTGAACTCTTGATGTTGCAATCGGGTGAAGAAGAGGGACACCTTGAAAATGAACAATTAAAGAAAGTAATAATCATAATATAATGACAATACAAATGTGTAACAATTGATGTGTTGATGCATGATTTGAGTTAGCATAACCTTTGGAAATCATTTTAAGAATGTTGTTTGTGCTATTGTTACATGCATAAGTGATAATTCATTGCATAGAAATTCCAACAAGTGATTTTATATTTGAGTTATTGTGTGTAATTCTAGATTCATTTCATACTATTTAGGTTATGCAATGAAGAAATTAAGTGAGGAAATTTCCATTGACTGCTAGATGTTTAAGATCTATGTTAGTAGGACATGTTGTAGGTGGATTTATGTGATGATGGAAGTGACAATAAGACCATGAAACGATACAAAATACTATTACCTACACAGATTCATTCAACATGAGGGTAGCCTCACAGTTAACTAAAATTCTAATTCTCTGTGGAAGACAGTTGGAATTTTAGAATTGCAATTTTAGATTTAGGTTTTGCTAATGAATTTTGATGGCTGCTTTGGTTGATTTAGATTTTTGTCAAGAGGACACACCGTAGGAATATTATGTGTTGATTCATACAAGAAACAAAATATATGAGCATGAACTCATAGTTAATCTTTGGATTTTTTTTTTCAAATCTATCAACAGGCGTCGCTTTTTCGACGTGCTTCCGAGACTCTGGTAAACACATCTGACGGTCGTGTCATGACTCTGACGCTTCCATTCGTCAGATGACCAACAATTAAAGTGTTGGACCATGTCGGAAGGCCGACTCTTCCAGTTTTGGATGGCGT
The DNA here is from genome assembly GCA_001517045.1 of Pseudotsuga menziesii. Lineage (NCBI taxonomy): Eukaryota > Viridiplantae > Streptophyta > Pinopsida > Pinales > Pinaceae > Pseudotsuga > Pseudotsuga menziesii. The sequence goes on along the minus strand of LPNX010345081.1, from coordinate 57,803 downwards.
CGGTTATCCGACACTTGCTGGATAAAAATATTGACAAAAGTGCCATTCCTCCGACACTTCTATCCGTCATACGGCTGACGCTTCAAGGGTCGGAGGATGTCGGATGTCTGATGGTTTATGCAATTTTGATTGGCACTTTGGAAGGAAAAATGGTCGAATATGCGACACAATGGTCTGTCGGATCTTTGACCCACATTAGTAGAATGTCAAAGATCCGACGTTACGTCACCGACAGCAAAAAAAAGTGTATGTGTCAAAAATGCGACAGATAAGTGTTGAATTTTAGACATGCAAGGTCTCAGATTTTGGGTTGAAATTCTGTTATGTGTATTGGTTTCCTTTAAAAACCAAATTTATATAAATATGAGGTATGGTTTTGTTTATAAAAAAAAAGTTGAACCTATAATTACAGTTTGGTGATACAATTGGTTGTCTAGGGGTGGTCGATTGCTCCTAATAAAATCAATATTAAAAAGCATCCATGTTACTAGATGACCATAGCAAAAATACCAAAGCACATTATAAACAAAATAAGGAAAAATGCTTCAATTTCTTATGGACTGGAAAACAGGTCGAGGGAATCCCCATGGTCAAATGGTAAGGGTTGGCATCTCGAAAAGAGCTTGGAGGATGGGGATTAAAAAGCATTTATATCTTTAGCAAGGCTTTAGCTACAAGAAGTTTTTGGACACTGGTGTATAATGAATGCCTCTAGGATAAGGTGAGGAAGACAAAGTATCTAAAGGATAGAAATATAGAAGATTGCTTCAAGTCAGAAAGAAATGCATCTTCACCAGTAGAGAAATGGTTAGCCTAAAATTTGGGAATGGTAGAAAAGCGAGAAATGGACAGGATCCTTGTATTGGAGAAAAAGGAACTATGGGATTTCAAAGGACTTATTACTAGCCTTGCACAATTTTTTTTTTATCATCTAAGATATATAGATTCACGCTTGCATAATAATGTTTGGATACAAGGATTGATATCAATAGATCATCTTACTCTTCAGGGAGTAGTAGCAAAGGAATGGGGATATTATTTCCATACACTACAACATAGTGCTATCAAGTTAACACATGAGGAAGATCAATTGTGTTGGTCTAAGAATATAATGTTGGGTAATTATATTGTCAATTTAGGTTACACAACAAGAGTGGAGGAAGAGGCTTATGAGGAGAGAATTTGGTGGTGAAGATCTGTTTGGAGTTTTCCTTGTACACTAAAAACAAGAATATTGATTTGGTTGGTACTAAAAAATGCGCGATTAACTTGGGACAACAAGTCAACAAAATTAGATCAACTTAGAAAGATGTATATTATGTAAAAGTGATAATGAGTTAGTTGAACACATATTTGTCTCATGTTTCTTTGCAAGAGAAGTGTAGAAAGAAATAATAAAGGGATAGTGGCAAATGCAAGATGGGAAAGAACTGCTCCGGAAGATTGCTTCTTAGAATGGCAAACATATATAGCAACATAAGATTATAAGGATTTGGCAAGCTTATTTGTGTATCAAGTTTATGGTGGACAAGAAATCATATGCTTTTCTAAGGTATAAATATTTCTCTGAATCAAGTTTCTCACAAGAGCAGGTTACTATACAAAAACACAGAAATAGCCTCAAAGTAGCAAGTATTAGGATTTTGGTGATGCTTAGCATTGATTATGAGAAACCATAGGGCTATTTTGATGTAGTATGACAAATGCAATTTGAAATATGTGGCACGATGACATTTCTATTCCAAGATTAGGCACAACACTATAGACTCAAATAATAGGCGCAAAGAACTAAGCAGAGTTTATGCGTTGTAGATACTTCTTAAAGTGGTAATAAAAAAAGATATTAGAAAATTTGGAGATTCCAACTAATTTTAGAATGGGAAAATAAGAAGTGCCAAGTTAAAAATCTGGGTTTGGAATCAATTATTATGCTTATCTTAGAAGTGGAAAATATTTTGAGGAAAACTTCTTTACATATGTTTATAGGGAGTTCAACACATACGTTGCAAGTTATCAAAATAAGCATTGTTGCTACAAGAAGGAAGGAAGTTTAAATGAATAGGTTTTCAAAGGAAGTGGTCCACAAACTTACTTTTATTAATGTTTTTTTGGATTTTTTTGTTGGATAGTATTTAAATACGACTAAGAGATTTTTCTGTATGAAATGTGCTGGACATCTCATACATACATATATATGTATATATATTTAGGCTAAAAAGTCTAAAAAAGAGAGGAAGATTGTAATTATTTATTATACTAGACCTAAAGAGGAGGAGTTAGGAAGTATAAGATGAGAGACTTGATAGGATGACGAGCTCATAAATGGACAATAATTATATATATTTTGAATTCTTTCTAGAAAATACCAAATATATGGATTTTTTTTATTGGAAAAAAATACGAGAAATGTTATATGTTAGAAACATTAACCTAAGGGTTAATTATCATTGTATTATTTACTATTATTGTAATTATATGTATTTTGAATTCTTTCTTGGAAATACTATGTGCACATTTCTTTATTTTGATCCACTATGTGCACATTTCTATATTTTTCTTAATTTCACTCTTTAATTTAACCATTTCAAATAGAAACAATCAAAGTCATTGTTAAATATGTGGTTATTGTTGGGAGTGTAATTAAAAAAAATGGTTGTTTGAATTCCAACCGACCAGAGATACGCAAATGCAAGTAAAGAATCCTAATCATTGTGTATGAATCCGATGTGAATCCCAATTGCTTGTATGGACCCAACGTGAAGACCAATCACTGTGCATGAACCCAATGTGAAGGAAACTACTTGGGCGTTGTCCGTATGTTGAAGCACAAAGCAGTGAAACAAAGATGAAAATGAAGAAAATATTAGAATGCACATAATGATGCCACTTCATAATCATATAAGAAAATGGCCTCTCTTTAGAAGCAAAAGAAAATGAAGATGAAGTTATGTATATAGAGGTTTAACTTGTTCTTTCCAAACCCATCATTAGACCTTGGGAAAAAATTGTACACAACAAGCACATAATTGGTAATGGATACAACAAGAAAGCGACTCTTCACATTAGTTATTTCTCCAAGCCAATATAGTTCTGAGTGCAGGGTTCTTAAAAGAAAGTTCGTCTTCATATGCTCCACTTCAAAGTTCGAAATTCCAACATTGTGATCAAGTTAGCCATATGAAAGATAAGTGTTTTGAGCTTCACCATTGTAAGCACTGTGTAAAGAAAACTCAATCTTTAGATAGATGGTTCATTTTGAAGAAACCTGCAAAAGAGAAGATTCACTATGACTAGATCACTTCTTGGCAATGGTCATCAACAACCAAGAAGATTTATAAGTCATAGTAAAGAAATTGTTCTCGAGAAATGACACATCTTGCAGTTGATATATTCTCTTCTCCTCACTTTGTTCTTGACAGTGGGGATGATTGATGGTCAGAAACAAGTGAACGAGAGCAAGCGAGTTAGAACAAGTGATCTTGAACCGGTTTAAGATCCATAGCTAGAACCTTCTGCTAGTTTCCAAAGACACATAACCAAAGCCAGAGTTGCAACACTGAACCAAAGTTAGAGCGATGTTCCACTAAGCTTTGTTTGGCTTCTGGTTAGCCTAAAATCACCCATTTAGTAGAAGACATCAACCTCATTTTTCTTCTACTGGACATTAGTATGTGGTGGTCCTTAAACTTGCATTTCCAGAAGGAACCATCGAGCCCTAGATCTAAGTTTTAGAGAGAACCACTTAGCGAGAACCTAAGTCAAAGCCAAGTTCCATAGAACCGTTGAGCCAAAACTAGAGTTATCTCCAAGTTCTAGAGTTTCTGGTCATCCTAAAACCACCCATTTAGTAGAATACTTCACCTTTTTCTAGCCTTTAATTCAGAGAGCACTTTCAACCATTTGTAACTCTAGATTTCAGCTCTCTGCTTGGACTCATATACACCCCTTCATATTAAGGGGGAGGGGCGATGTTGGAAATATTAATCCATTAAGGGTTACTATCATTGTATTATTTACTATTCACATGGGAGAATGTGAATAACCCTTGGGATTCCAAGAGACACCTTGGAATTCATAATCCAAGGGTCATTCTCAATATATTGATATGTACATTTGTTAATGAGAAAATCATCAAACACTTATTCTATATCTTGTGTATTTGGTTTTGTGTTAGTATTGATTATGTGCCATATTGGGCATCTCGACAATATCAATATATAAAATGATAAAATAATAGTTAATTAAATAGTCAAATATAAAGATTGTAGGAATACTGTAATTATTTATTATACTAGACCTAAAGAGAAGGAGTTATGAAGTATGAGATGAAAGACCTAATATTAACTTGAGCACATAGATCTGTAGACAAACACACAACTCACAAAATAGATCACACAACTTACTCAGCAATTGAAGAATGAAACAGTGCAAAAATGACTTGCAGCTGTGAATGCTTTCATTAATAAAAAAAGTAATCAGATAATAATTACAATGAAGTACAATGGCTTTAATAGCCACATGAAATTCGAATCCACATGAGGAAATTCAAATTGTTAGACTCTACTTGACTGTAGGTAACTAAGACCTTGTCTAAATCACTATCGGATGACTCAATAGTTAACTGACCTTGTCTAAACCATAACTGGAGTTCATCGGAGCTCTAAAACACAACTCAAGTGTTACATCCAATGTTGACTAAGGCTAACTGACTGTGGTAGGTGAGAAATGTACCCCTCCTGAGTGCAGTCATGTAAACCTAGCGCTAAATGAATGTAGAGGACTAGAACTAAATGTAACTGACTCGTAACTTAGCTTGACTAGGCATCAACTGAACTAAACTGACCTTGTTTGGTTTCGGCACTCCCAATGGCTCCTAAATTGTAGGGATTGGTCTAGGAGGCTCCTAAACTAATGCAATTAAGTGCAATCAGTGGTAATAAGCCTCAATTAGTGTTCCCCACACTTTAGTAACTGAAACATGTGCCCCAATTAGGCCAAGTGGACCCAATGGTGCTAATGACTAAAAATAGACTGAATGGACTCCCGATTTAGACATGATTCCTGATTTAGACATATGACCAAATTGGACAAGAGAGGATTAATAATCCTAACACCCCCCCTGAATGATAACTTGGACAATCTGTGGGCCCTAGTAACTAAGACCATAGGTCACCCATTACATCAAATAAAATAAAGTAACTGCTTAATACAAGGAGATGGGGCAAAAACCACATGGGAAAAAAGCCCCCCCTCTATCTAGCAGGTAGAATCAAGTCTCAAGTTTGAAAAACTTGAAAATATGTTGCTGCAATCTTCATCTCTGTGAGGTAGCGAAGCAGCATGCATGGTGTGTTGTGCACAGGTATTCTGGGGCCTGGCATGTAGAATTCTCCTTCTTCTCCAAAAATGATGATGGAAGGAAGGAGGGATGATGCGGAGCATGACAAATTGGCGCGGGATACAGGATCTGTAATCTGAGGGATCCGATCTGCATGCTGCCAGGGCTCTGGGAATGACGCGTGGCGAGCATATGCTGGATAAAAAGGGGTTTTCTACTATAGAGAGGGGGCTCGATTTTTTGGGGTTGGATTTTTTCTCTGTTTGGAAGGTTTGAGAGCTGCGTTGGAGTGAACAGCTTGGCTACTGGTTTTGGAGACAGTTATTTAGAGTTAATAATAAAGAGGCCTGCGTGCCCGTGGTTCTATATTTAAATAAACGGGCCTGTGCGTCCTGTGGTAAGGGATGGCGTCTGTAATGGGGGGCTCTGGGTTTTAATCCTCAGTATATTCTTTATAAAAGAAGAGATGCATGTTCCTAGGGGCTCCTGATTTCAGTTCCATATGTCTGTTTATTTCCTGTAACGTTTTCTTCAGTGTTTCAGGTGTGCTACGGCTACAAGTGGTTCCATCAGGGTGGGAGTGGTTCCATCAGAGTGGAAGTGGCTACATAAGATTGGTATCAGAGCACACGATGGCTCAGAGAGGAGTCTGTCTTAACTGGGGTAGAAGAGGCAGGAGAAATGCCAGGCAGAGAGAACCCATTGAGGAAGAACTACTCCGAAGATTAGAGACTATCGAGTCCAGATTGCCCCCAGAAGAATCCGAGGAGGAACTAGAGGTCCCTCGTGAGTGGCCCAGAACTGTAAACCCAATGGAGAGATTGATTGAAGAAATAACCAAGCAAGGGACAATGGTAAAGGTTGAAGTCCCAGATTTCAAGGGTGAATTGAATCCAGACTTGTTCATGGATTGGATTCAAGAGCTGGAGAAATATTTTGACATGGAAGGGATCGAAGAGATGGATCCAAGGAGGACCAAAATCGCTGCATCCAGGATGAAGTCACATGCAGCTCTGTGGTGGGAGAACCTCCAGAATTCTAGGAAGAGACAAGGGAAAGAGAAGATCAAGTCATGGCCAAAGATGCTGAAGCGTCTCAATGTTAAATTTATGCCCTCAGATTATCAACAAAGACTCTTCAAAGAATACCATAATTTAAGGCAAAAGGAATTGTCTATATCGTCTTTTACAGAAGAATTTTTGAAATTGCAGATTAGAATGGGGCTTCAAGAAGATGATGAGCATGCAGCCGCCAGATATGTCAATGGCCTCCGGTATCAGCTCCAAGATGAGTTAGGCCTACTCAAAGTGAATTCAGTCGATGAAGCATATCAATTGGCATTAAAGGCTGAAGAGAAGTTGAATCGGTGGGGCAAGGCAGCATTCCAGCGAGGCAGTAGCATCTTAAATAGGGGTAGGGGAAACTATTCAAGATCTACTAGCGAAGCCGACTCCAGTATGGAACAGAAGTCGGATTCCCAAAGTAAGGTGAGCTTCAGGAATAGGGGAAGAGGAAGACCTTTTCCAGGGAATTGGCGACCCCTGAAGTGTTTCATTTGCAGCGGACCTCATAAAGCAGTAGAGTGCCCACAGAACCCAAAAAGAGTGATGATGGTTCGAGAAGAGGGGGAAGAGGAATCTTACCCAGAAGAAGTCGAAGCAGAGAGGGGTGAGAATCTAATGTTAAGGAGGACCTTGATATCTAGTAACAAAGTCACCCCTGAAGCAGATTGGAAAAGGAAGAGTGTGTTTCGCACCAAGTGCAAGTGCAAGGATAAGGTCTGCAAGGTCATCATAGATGGGGGGTCAACCGACAATCTGGTAAATACAGAAATGGTTCAAAAATTACAACTGTCCTGCATTCCTAAATCTCACCCATACAATATTTCTTGGCTAAAAAAGGATCATAGCATACTTGTAAACCAAAGTTGTTTAGTTGATTTCAAAATTGGTCCCTATGAGGACAAGGTGTGGTGTGATGTAGTCCCGATGGATGCTTGCCATGTGCTTTTAGGAAGACCGTGGAAATATGACAGGAATATCATTCACCAGGGCAAAGAAAATACATATGAGATTAGGCATGAGAATCGGCGGCATATCTTGAAGCCATTCAAAGAGGAGGGTTCTGCTGAACTAACGACCTTATCCTTGAGCACCATGGGCTGGAAAAATTTTTCCAAGGAAACTAGGAAGGATGTTTGATATCTATTGTATCCCCGAGAATAAAAACAATGGTAGCAGCAATCAACCCCCCTAGAAGTGCAGACATTATTGCAGCAATACCCTGATTTGACACCGACAGACTTATCGGCAAGTCTCCCTCCCACAAGAGGAATCACTCATCAAATTGATTTAATTCCAGGCACCAAGCTTCTGAACCAAGCAGCGTATAGGCTGTCTCCATTCGAAAATGAGGAGATGAGGAGACAGATAATAGAACTGATAGAGAAGGGGTTCATAAGAGAGAGCATGAGTCCTTGTGCTACTCCCGCCCTGCTCTCTCCCAAGAAGGGAGGGAAGACATGGAGGTTGTGCATGGATTCTTGAGCTATTAACAAAATCAAGGTGAAGTATAGGTATCCGCTGCCCAGAATGGATGATCTGCTAGATTGCTTGTCCAGAGCAAGAATTTTCTCCAAAATTGACCTCAGGAGTGGTTATCACCAAATCAGAATTAGGGAAGGCGACGAGTGGAAGATAGCTTTCAAAACAAAGGACGGGTTATATGAATGGATGGTGATGCCGTTTGGTCTGTCCAACGCCCCTGCTACCTTCATGCGAATGATGAATCAGGTATTTAGAACCCACATTGGAAAATTTATTATAATCTATTTTGATGACATTTTAATTTTTAGTAAAACCATGGAAGAACATGTGAAGCATCTAAAGGTAGTACTTGACATCCTGCAAACGGAGAGATTGTTTATCAACCTTGAAAAGAGTGAATTCTGCAAAGATAAGTTAGTCTTTTTGGGGAGTGTAGTTTCAACAGAGGGGTTGAGCATGGATCCAGAAAAAATCAAGGCCATCCTTGAGTGGCCTGCTCCTCAGAGTATTACAGAAGTGAAGAGTTTCCACGGGTTGGTAAACTTTTACAAAAAATTCATTAGGAATTTCAGTGGCATAAGCGCTCCCTTGACTGACTGCACCAGGGGAAAGATGTTTAATTGGACCAAAGTTGCAGCCTTCAGCTTTGACCAACTCAAGAAAAAGATTACGGAGGCTCCTATCCTTACCCTACCAGACTTCAACAAACTTTTTACAGTCGAATGTGATGCTTCCGGGCTGGCCATTGGGGGGGTTTTAAGTCAAGAAGGATGACCCATAGCGTTTTTTAGCGAGAAGTTGAATGAAGCTAAACAAAAGTACAGCACCTACGATAAATAATTCTACGCAGCTGTTCAAGCCTTGAAATATTGGAGGCATTACCTCCTGCACAGAGAGTTCATTCTGATGACTGATAATCAAGCTTTGAAATACATCAACTCCCAGAATAAACTCTCCCACAAGCATTCTAAATGGGTTTCCTTTTTGCAGGCATATAACTTTGTTGTGCAACATAGGAGTGGAAAAACTAATGTGGTAGCAGATGCTTTGAGTAGGAGGCGACATCTACTTGTAGTGATGAGCAATGCGCTAGTTGGGTTTGAAGAAATGAAAACTGAGTACACAGAAGACCCTTACTTTGCCAAAATTCTGATGATCCTGAGTGGACAGGATCCGACTGATATGTCTTCAATTGCAGATTTCTGTTTACTAGATGGCTTCTTATTCAAAGGCTCCCTATTGTGCATTCCCAGTGGTTCTAGAAGCGACAAACTTATAAGAGAAATGCATTCCAATGGGCTGGCTGGACACTTCGGAAGGGACAAGACTTATGAACTAGTCAATGGAAAGTTCTTTTGGCCAAATATGAGAAGAGATGTTAACATGATGGTGGCTGCTTGTAGGATTTGTCAAACAGCGAAAGGGGGACGGCAGAATACGGGATTGTACATGCCTTTACCGGTTCCCAAGGAACCATGAACTGATATTTCCATGGATTTTGTTTTGGGATTGCCACGAACTCAAAGGGGGCATGATTCTGTGTTCGTAGTGGTGGACAGATTTTCCAAAATGGCTCATTTCTTCCCTTGTAAGAAAACAAATGATGCTAGTCAAATAGCCCAACTGTTCTTTAAGGAAGTAGTTCACTTGCATGGACTTCCAAAAACTATTACAAGTGACCGAGACACAAGGTTCCTAGGCCACTTTTGGAGAGTTTTGTGGAAAAAACTAGATAGTACGCTACAATTCAGTTTAGCATATCATCCCCAAACGGACGGCCAAACCGAAGTAGTGAATAGGAGTTTGGGGAATCTGTTACGTTGTTTAATTGGTGGCAACCCTCGCCAATGGGACCTAGTCATACCGCAACCAGAGTTTGCTTATAATTCCAGCATCAACAGATCAACTGGTAAATCAGCGTTTCAAATTGTCTATGGAGCCAATCCTAAAGGGGTTGTGGAACTAGCAGAATTGCCTACACATCCCAATGTTAGCAGCGAGGCTACAGATTTTATAGAGAATATTCGAGAGATACATCAAGAAGTGGAGCAGAAATTAATATCAATGACAGGTCGATACAAGGAAGAAGCTGATCGCCATAGGAGAAGAAAGGTCTTTCAGGATGGGGAGATGGTCATGGTACACTTGAGCAAGAAAAGATACCCCAGAGGGACTTACAACAAACTGAAACCGAGGAAATTCAGTCCGTGTAAAATCAAGAGCAGGATTAATGACAATGCCTACCTCCTTGATTTGCCCGAGGAATTAGACATCAGCCCTGTCTTCAATGTGGCTGACCTATACTCATTGCCTATGGAAGCTGGAGAAGAAACCATCACAAGGCAGATGGCTGAAGATTCCCAAGAAAAGGCAGAGAATTGGGTCAGACATTTTCCCAAGAAGAAGCGTGAGCAAATTGAGCGTGTCATAGACACAAAACTATCTGGAACGCGCTCCCAAGCGTATAAATTATACCTAGTGAAGTGGGAAGGACTGCCCGATTCTTACAATTCCTGGATCACCGAATCAGAACTGTTTAAACACAGCCAAGACAGGTCACCCAACAAGTTTGAACCAGGAGGTTCTGAAACTTTAAAAGATGAGGAGGATGATGCAGAGCATGACAAATTGGCGCGAGCTACAGGATCCGTAATCTGAGGGATCCGATCTGCATGCTGCCAGGGCTCTGGGAATGACGCGTGGCGAGCATATGCTGGATAAAAAGGGGTTTTCTACTGTAGAGAGGGGGCTCGATCTTTTGGGGTTGGAGTTTTTCTCTGTTTGGAAGGTTTGAGAGCTGCGTTGGAGCGAACAGCTTGGCTACTGGTTTTCAAGACAGTTATTTAGAGTTAATAATAAAGAGGCCTGCGTGCCCGTGGTTCTATATTTAAATAAAAGGGCATGTGCGTCATGTGGTAAGGGATGGCGTCTGTAATGGGGGGCTCTGGGTTTTAATCCTCAGTATATTCTTAATAAAAGAAGAGATGCATGTTCCAAGTGGCTCCTGATTTCAGTTCCATATGTCTGTTTATTTCTTGTAACGTTTTCTTCAGTGTTTCAGGTGTGCTGTGGCTACAAGTGGTTCCATCAGGGTGGGAGTGGTTCCATCAGAGTGGAAGTGGCTGCATAAAGGAATGTAAATTTTGTCTCTTGCTAAATGAAGAGGTGTATGATCATATCCATTCTTCTGAATGTATTGACACTGAGACCTTTCCATATAGCATCTTACAGGGAGTCTATTGCATCTCTCTGAAGGAGGTAAGATTGCATGGCATAGCGCAAGGGTCTTTCCTTTCTGAGTGTCAGGTGAGTTTCCAGTCATCTTCCTAGCTTCCAGTTTGGAAGTAGGGACTGAATATAGATATGAGTCACCCCGAATCTCAATCTCATAAACTGATAAAGATGGATCTGCAATACTAGTAGAAGCTGTAAAAGAAGTAGATGCAATGATTTTACCTTCCCTTGCAAGTGGCTGCTGAGAGTGCACTGGTTCTAAAGGAGGCATGAAATGTGAGACCTCGTATGCTTTTGAAGCATGATTTGCAATACCCTTTGCTATGATGCTCTCAGTAGAGATATCTGTGATATCCACAGAGTCAGGACCAAAGATCACTCATTTTGGAGATCCAGTATGAGTCATTTGATAGATAGATAACAGGTTTGAAGCTAGGGAGGGAATAAATAGTAGATCTTTGAACCTTCCATGTTCAAGCTTGATAGATCACCTTCCCTTTTGTTTGGACTTTACTGTTATTTCCCATCTGAATACTAGGACCATAAAAGGACTGAAAAGAAGAGAATGATTTTCTGGATGCAGCAATATGGTTGGAAGCTCCATAATCAATGAGGAAGACATGTGCTGATGTGCAAAGAGCCTTTAGTGCATGGCATTTCCTTTGGTATTCTTCATCTTCTTCTTCAGAGTCATCCTTCCTTGTGCTTGCAAGTACATAAATGTTATGTTTCTTCAAAAGAAGATCCATTTCACCAAGTTGTCTTCTCATACATAAGCTTTCTAAATGAAAGCCCCTTCCACAGTAAGAGCAGAGGACCTTGCCTTTGCCATTCTTCTTGCTTCTCTTCGAACCTGAAGGCTCTTTTGACTGCTCTTTCTTCACAGGAGACTCATCTCTTTGCTTCCCTTTGTCATTCGCTACCTTATCTCCTCTTGCAACCAGAGCTAGATCTTTGGAAGATTGAATGATCCCCATTTGGATCAATTTATCATTCTCAAAAATAAGAGATTGGATGAAGGCATTAAGAGTGGGCATCTTCCAATTTGGAGTAGTGAGTCTTACTGTTTGGAAGGTGGATACAAAGACTGAGTAGTATGCATTGAGCTTTGTGAGAATGGCAAGGATGAGCTGATCTTCATCCTTCTCCACTTTGCATTGCTTCAACTAATATATCAGGTTCTTGAACTTTGTGAAGAATTCATTCAGTGATTCGAATTTGGATGGATTAAGAGTGATCGGATCATTTTCTAGCTGATGGATCCTCATCTCATCCTTATTATCAAATAAGGAGGCAAGATTGTCCCAAATATGTTTGGGAGTCTTTAATCATTGGATGTGGAATCGAAGATCTCTAGAGACCGAGGAGACCAAGTGTCCATGGGCTTCATCAAGCCTGTTCCAGTACTTTACTTTGTCATTATCTAAAGATGGTGCTGCCTCTGTTTCTTCTGTGAGTCTGAAGAGCTGCTTGGTGTGGAGCATTACCACCATGTCTTCCTTCCACTGGTGATAGTTGAAGGGAGTGAGAGGCTCTATTGGATGAGCATTTTGAATGCAGTAAGAAGGACTGACCTGCTGTAGTGAATGCAGTGAGAAGAAAGAGCTGCTTGTAGCGAATGCTGTAAGAAAAGCTGATAACCTATCACACAATCAAACATACAAATTAAAGTCGACAGCCTGCACTTTCGGAATTTCCTTCACACCCAGCATAGTTGATCATGCAAGCTTGATCAACAATTTTCTAACTTGGGATATTAAGTGGTAAATTCTCCACTTCTGGTGCAATACTGGAAGGAGCAATTTGCTCAAAAAAATGATCCAGCTAGAGATTTGAGGAGGAGAGGTGTCTTGTCCACCGAGGCTCTGATACCATATTAAATTGAGCACATAGATCTGTAGACAAACACACAACTCACAAAATAGATCACACAATTTACTCAGCAATTGAAGAATGAAACAATGCAAAAATGGCTTGCAGCTGTGAATTATTTCATTAATAAAAAAAAGTAATCAGATAATAATTACAATCAAGTAAAATTGATTTGATAGCCACATCAAATTCGAATCCACATGAGGAAATTTGAATTGATAGACTCTACTTGACTGTAGGTAACTAAGACCTTGTCTAAATCACTATCGGAGGACTCAATAGTTAACTGACCTTGCCTAAACCATAACCAGAGTTCATCGGAGCTCTAAAACACAACTCAAATGTTACATTCAGTGTTGACTAAGGCTAACTGACTATGGTAGGTGAGAAATGCGCCCCTCCTGAGTGCAGTCATGTAAACCTAGCGCTAATTGAATGTAGAGGACTAGAACTGAATGTAACTGACTCGTAACTTAGCTTGACTAGTCATCAACTGAACTGAACTGACCTTGGTTGGTTTCGACACTCCCAGTGGCTCCTAAATTGTAGGGATTGGTCTAGGAGGCTCCTAAACTGATGCAATTAAGTGCAATCAGTGGCAATAAGCCTCAATTAGTGTTCCCCACACTTTAGTAACTGAAACATGTGCCCCAATTAGGCCAAGTGGACCTAATGGTGCTAATGACTAAAAATAGATTGGATGGACTCCCAATTTAGACATGACTCCTGATTTAGACATATGACCAAATTGGACAAGGGAGGATTAATAATCCTAACACCTGATAGAATCAAGACTCCATCAATGGATAGTAGTTATATGTATTCTGATTTCTTTCTTGGAAATATCGAATATATGTATTTTTTCCAATTGAGAACAAATAATTAAAATAGTACAAATATATAAAATGATAAAATAATAGTTAATTAAATAGTTGACCATAAAAGAAAAGTCTAATTAATAAGAACAAGAAAATATCATTTTAAGTTGTCAAGCCTATTAAGTGCAATCAAATATCGTTCAATATAAATGCATCATAAGCACAAGCATGTGTTCAGACAACATATTCAAACATATGTGCCAGTACTCATTGATAAAAAATCACACTTACATATCCACATAGTCTAATCATGCATGCTTACACCTTCTTCACATTGCCCACTCATTTAATGCATTCTTCCACACTAAATACCATCCCATTTTATACTCCATATTCATATATTTTTTATATGTATCTTGGCTTATACATCTTATCATATNATATATATATATATAGTATATCATCAGCTTCACATTATAAATCTTACACATCTTCTATGCAACTATACTTACATCCATTGTCACCATCACCATATCTCCCATGGCCTACAAGCCACCTTGACCATCTAAAAAATTCACTCAAGTATTTATCACATGAGAACATCTTACTCTTTATCCAAACACAACACAAGAAATGCAACCTCCCTTTCCTCATCAACAATCCTATATAACTATTAGAAGGCCTCTCCTAATTTCACCACTAAATAATCCCTTAAGTAACCCTTACATCTCTCGACCAACTCAAACCTCCCTTTACTCATCAACAATCCTGTATAACGATTAGAAGGCCTCTCCTAATTTCACCACTAAATAATCCCTTAAGTAACCCTTACATCTCTTGACCAACTCAACATGACATTATGTTAGATGACTGAATTAAAAGATTCTAACAATATTTGCATATCCAAGGCTTTATGCCTTTTCAGTGCCCTTATATGGGTATAAATCTTATATATGCATTCAAATTTTATAAAACATATTAATTAAGCTATCAAAGATGATTGAAGGAATTCTTACCCATGTCTATTTAACACACATGCAATATTAGCATGACCAATTTTATCTTGCCATGGTTTCCATTAACATCTATATTGTTGCCTAATAAATTGATGCTTCTCATGAACTCACATGATTTCCTCCATCAATCTCTTGACACGAAACTACTTGTACTTATTCTTTCTCACAAGGTTGAATTCCTTATTCAACTGCATCATCAACATCTTCAACCATTCTTGATTATACAACAAATCAACAACTACATTAAACATCATGCCACACTCATCACATCTATAACAACATATAATATTTAGTCACTTTTCAATATCACATATATGATCAAGCATATCTACATGCACATTCTACCACATATTATCCCTTAATATGTCCACTAGTACGCATGTTTTCCATCTAATTTTACTATATTCTATTTATGAGTGTTCCTATGCCTTATTCATTTATACATAACAACTTTCTCAATCTAGAGAAATATAAACAATACAATAAGAGAATTATTTTAGGAATTTTCACTTCTAATTCATCGACATATTGTGGAACTCCATAGCATAATTGATTTACTAAATGGACTTACTACCATTACACAACATATCAATAGTTGTGATATTCTTAACCAAGTAGTAATACTTAGTTCATTCACATAAAACCATATTGGTTACTTCAAAAGAATACAACTCTACTCTTTAAACAAAAGAGAGTTCAAGGTAAGAAAATCTTTTTTCCTTTCCATATCTACCTTGTTGGCCACATGCATCGTTTACCACTACAACCAGTTATTGGCACCTTGTATCTCTTTTGATGCCTTGTCAAACTCTATAACTTTGGCTCTTACTTTTTCTTAGAATATAGTTCCATACAAATTGGTTGTTCATCATTCACCTCACTGAGTCTTAAATTGCATTTAAGCTTCCTTGTTTCTCAACACCTTACTTTACCTTCTCAAGGTAGTCTAGACCACGGGGGCGTCGTTGACGGACCAATACTATATCACGTATGTTCATATTGGGATTTTAATTATTATAAAAAACCAAAACAATATATTGGGGGTCATATTGTGTGTCTAGGGGTTTATTTTATTTAATATATAATTACCCCAATATCTAGGGGTTTATTTTATTACAAATAGGCGAGAAGCATGCTCGGGAGCATGGGATTTTCACCTGGTTTTGTATCCTAACCAGAGAAACTCCGCGTGACCACCCCGCAGTGGGGTTTTTCTCCTGGTTTTTCATCCTGATATGAGAATCACCATGCAGTGGGGGTTTTCTAGGGATTTTCTCCTGATTTTGCAGCCTAATGGGAGAAGCACACTAAAATATAGTTACTGATAGTTTCCACGCAACTTTGGGTTATTTCAGGAACAAATAGTGTGCGCATCTAGCTTTGTTGTGACTTTGCTTTCGTTGCTTTCCATCATTGACCATGCTCTGGGTGATTCGTAAATCCAACAAGTAATCGATCAACGGGTAGGCTCCTCTATCTGGTAGGCATCAGGTTACACTGTGTCCTATCAGTTAACATTGCGCTCGATGTTGGAAACATGGGGGACATATATTATATCCTCATCTTGTGCTACCTCGGCTCAATGACAATGTTTGTATGACAAAACCTTGGCTCTATCTCATTAATCTAGTGTGTTACTGGTTGGATTTCTTTGGCAAAACATTGAAATCTGACCCTAAATCGAGGATGATATGATACATATAATACTCCCTATTTGTGCGTCAATTCATAACTCTTTGCTGATGCGTTTCTTTCGTTGTACCTAGTTGACTGCTCTTTGTGAGATGGAAGCTTATTTGTCGCAATAAATTACCAACTGATGATTGTTCACTAGTTTAGGGAGGGTCACTAGTTGGAAGGTGTTACCCACATTGAGGAAGGAAGGATAGACGGAAATATCGCTCTTGCACCGAATACTTCTACAGTCCTACGTGAAGTTGAATAACAGGCATCATAAGGAGAACCAGTGCAGGTTTTCACCTGGTTTTGCAACCTGACATGGTTTTGAAGCGTGAATCCTTCCCTTCTGATATTTCCATAAGGGGAAAAGCCAATAATAGCGAAGGAAGATTCAATAAATCCATTTCACGATCCATATTCAGTCACAAGGGAGCATAGGGTTTTGACACCATTTTACAGCTTGACGAGAGAAGCAGCACGCATGAGAATTGGGGTTTTGAACTGAAGGTTACACTTTTCTTCTGCTTGTTTGTTGTCTTTCATAGCTCCCTGAGATACTTGTTTGTGTAGGCTTGTCTAGGGGAGTCTGTTTTTTATATTTCCTTGCTAATTTCCATGTTTAAACCATTGCAAATTTTGGATGTCTCGGGGAGCTTGTTTTTTATATTTTCTGCTTGCTATGCGGCTAGCTCTTTTTGCTTGCTTGTCAAGATGGATCCATGGGTTCCTGTGGTATATGTAGGATTTGGTGCACTCATGTTGACAACAATTCTTATTTATTTTTCTCATTCACAAGTAAACCTTGATACAACAATTCTCTAATTTGGTGATGTTCAATTCAATTTATAAGTTCTATCTATATTTTGGTTATTTATCACAGCTAGGATAATGCTCATAAAGTGATTCCTGGACTGTTAATTTCCAAACAAAATGATGCTCATTGGATGTGTAGTTCTGGGCCTTGCAAGAGGGAACCACAATGGTTGTTGGAGGAAAAAGTGGTAGGGAAAAACTAGGTTTTCCAGTTGAATTAAATCAGATACTTGATACAATCCCATAAATAGTAAGTAGTGAACATGTAGAAGCTAATGAGGATGTGATCTTAGAAGATGATGGGGTATCCTCGTTAAGTGAAACAAAATTTGAGATAAATAATATGAAAGTTCTATCATGAAATCAATTTAACATTCTTTGTACAGAGGTATATGTCACATATGTAGTAGGATGAGGTACTTGTTTGTAAATAAAGTGTCAAGAAACCAAATGTTGGTTCTTATGAAGATGTTTTGAAAAGCTAGTCTCAACTTTCTACAAATTTGCAAGGAACCAATATCATGGAAAAATTGTATATTCGTCGTTAGTTTCCAATTGGTTGCTTCAACTTTAAATGGGACTGCACTATTGCAATTGAACAACAAATGAATTTGCATCAAGATAAGAAATTTTCGCAAATGATTTTGGCTAGAGAATCAAACAACTAAATAATATTAGAGTATGGGAATAACCCTATGCATTGTAAGGTAGTATCTAATTATTAGTGTTTGAATTTTTTTGAGCCACACTGGAAATAACTGTCAAATGATTTTGGCTAGAGAATCAAACAACTAAATAATATTAGAGTATGGGGATAACTTTGTGCATTGTAAGGTAGAATCTAATTATTAGTGTTTGAATTTTTTTGAGCCACATTGGAAAGAACCGTGTCTCTAAGTACATTATATATAGAATTTCTATACAATAAATTACAGTAACGAATTGCAGAATTTTTGAACTGTGAAGTAGGTTATTCACTGCATCAAGGAAAGCAGAAAAACACATGTATAAGTTAAATATTAGCTTGATTTAGCTGAATAAAATTGTTTGAAATAATGTATAGCACATAAATGAAACTCTTAATGTAACATGGAGTGGAAGCGGTATCTAGAGGCATTTTTAACATAGAAAACAATTGTCACTATGACATGGGAAGGGGATGTACTCCAAGAGGCGTCAATCATACACTCAAACAATTAACAAGGAATGCCTTCAGGAACATGGCAATATCTGATCCAAAATGTATCACTATACATTTGCCATCTCTTTTGGTACTTTCTAAGGTGGAAACTTAGAGCCATGGCCTTACCAGGCCCATCTTAGTGGAAGATCCTAATTTGTTGATCTGGGGTCCTGAAACTATCAACGTTTGTTTTGGTCTTTAAATGACTTTTTTGGTGTCAAAACTTTGTGAACGAAGTTCTCATCCCCTCGACTTCATTCTACTTGTCAAGGTAGTTCCAATGGTTTGGAGAGCACCTTAATTAGAGTTCATATGTGAGAGTTATGCATGTTATGCCATGACAAGTTGAAAGTCCAAAACTCTAATCCCTAATAGGGGGTTGGGTCATGCAAAAAATTGCAACCCTAACCTTATACGGCTATCAAGACATTAACAAGTCAGTTGTAAGGAAAGGAATGTGTTTCGCTCCCATTATAATGATTCATTGTTCCATTGTTGATTAGCAAAAATGAGTGGGACACTAGATTCTAACAACTAAAGGAAAATGCCTTGTAGCAACCAATCATATGACACAATTTCTATTGTACTCTATAATGAAACAATATTTCGCAGCATTCTTCAGTTCGTTGTTTTGAGCTATTCAAGATAGTAATGTTGTCAGAATAGAAACTACTTGCATTTACGTTTAAATCATATCAAGGTTCCCTACTAGGGAAGTTTTGTGATTGAAATTCTGAACTCTTCTGTTTGGATTTCCTTCTTGTTTTATGATGTTAAAGTTCCCTACAAAAGTTGAATTTTGGTTTCAGGTCTCAATGCTTTAATTTGTTCGAATGATGGGTCCCAAATAGCCAAGAATGAGTCTAGTCACATGTTTGAGATCCATGGAGGCATTTGATGTATGTGTTAGATAACATGCAATGTGTGTGTGTGTGTAGGAAAATGGAAATAAGGCTTCAATTCCTATACGAAATATGTAAAATCTTATGCTTGAGAAAACAACATTCTGTTTTTTACCTTTCTTCAGTCTATTTAGGTTTTCATTAGTATTCATGATGCCAATATAACAAGCACATACATTTCCATGTTAAAGTTCCCTTCTATAGCATCTATGTGTAAATTCTTCTGCTCAATTGCTATTTTGTCATGTGATTCCAACTTTAAGTTACCCGGATAGATCCGAATCTGTGTTTAAAGTTCTAGAGACTTCTCCTTGCTCCAAATGATATGGCCGATAATTACAGATTTTTAGTTCAACCAGCCTCAGTTTTGTGATTGATGGAAACATTTGATGCATGCACTAATAGAATGTAATATATATGGGTGTGTATATCTATGATTCTGTTTAAGAAGCAAGGCTTCAATGACCTTTGTGAGTTCACACCTTGGTTAACTTTTTTATCCTCTTGAAAAATTGTTTTCCAGGTTTTGATCCCTTTTCCATCCATGCACTTGGTCTTGACTCTTGATAGTAGCCACACTGATATGGGAACAAGTACTTATAATATATTAATTATTTTTTATGTTTGCTCTAAATCTATATGCTTGAAAATTAGTTTTTTGGTAAGCATATAGTGTTTTTGGGTGTTCACTCTACTTTAGTCTTCCATAGTTGATGTTCACAAAAGGCATAGCATAATGGTGATAAGTGCATTGGTCTCTTCCACCTGTGATATGATATGGGTGTCTATATCTGTGATTTTGTTTAGGAAGTGACCTTTGTGGGTCACAACTTGGTTAACCTTTTATTCCACTTGTCAATTCATTTTCTAGGTTATAGTTTTTCCATCCATGCCCTTGGTCTTGAGTCTTGACTCTTCACCGTAGCCATGCTGGAATGGGAACAAGTACTTAAGTATACTCATTATTTGTTATGTTTACTCTAAATTTCTATGTTTGAAAATTAGTCTTCTAGTTGGGCAATCAATGTTTTGGGTGTTCACTCTTACTTAGTCCATATTTGATGCTCACAAAAGGCATTGCAACATGGTGATATAAGTGCAACAGTCTCTTCCTTGTGTTATACCATATGAAAAGTATCCTCTTCTGTCCCTGCAATAAGAACTTAATGAAATGAATAAGACACCAAATTATACAAGAAGGAAACCCTAATATAAGGAAAATTAGGGCGTGATAAATCATTGAAGAAAAATGTGCATTATAAGAAGAACATCTTGTGAAGGATAGGCCAGTTTAAATACATATATAGGTTGGCATGTACTTAATGTAGGTCAACTTACATACATGTATAAGTCAACATGAAAATATGGTAGTACCTAGTATTGTCTGCATTACATATGATATGATTCAATATACATGTACTTAATGTAGTCCACTATGTACACACATGTATAATTCAGCTCACGTGTACATAATGTAGGCCGCTTTGCACACCTGCATAAGTAAGATCGCATGTACTTGATGTAGGCTGCTTTACACACATGTATAATTCAGCTTACATACATGTATAAGCAGGCCTGCAAGTACTTGGTGTTTTCTGCATTACATTTGATATAATTGTATAAGTCAGCTTGCATTTACTTGATGTAGGTCTCTTTACACAAATGCATAAGTCAGCTTACATGTACTTAATGTAGGTTGATTTGCACACATGTATAAGTAGGATTGCCTATGCTTAATGTATCCTACTTTACACACATGTATAAGTTGGTTTGCATGTATAAGTGTACATACTTGCTCAACCACCCTGCCTATAATTAGTGTCAGCCACCCTCATGCCTCACTTGAGTTAGGTACATGGATGAGTATTTATACAATATTACGCTACCACATCTTCCATCAATTTTAACAAAAATGCCTTCAATTCTAACAACAATTTCAGTCCTATTAAATGATATTCATAATTGTACTAATGATTTGGGTGAATTGACATTATTCTTCCATTGAGAACCCTTTTAACCATTTGCATGTATAAGTGTACATACTTGCTCGACCCCTTGCCTATAATTAGTGTCAACCACCCTCATGCCTCACCTGAGTTAGGTACGTGGATGCGTATTTATACAATTATAGGCTACCACATCTTCCATCAACTTTGCAAAATTCCCTCAATTCTAACAACAATTTCAGTCCTATTAAATGATATTCATAATTGTACTAATGATTTGGGTGAATTGAAATTATTCTTCCATTGAGTACCATTTTAACTATGACTGCCTATTTAGTGTGACACGTAGCTAAGCATCATAATTGTATTCCAAGAGTCATGATATCATCGCCATCATGGAGGCATTGTAACAATGAGTTATTAATTAACATATATTCATGATCACGTCTTAAAATGCATTTCTTGGAGACATAGACTTTGTAATATTTTCTTGGATCTAACCATAATGATTTTAATTTTCTTATACTTTGACCTCCATCCATTATCTTTTCACCCTTAGATACTATCTTTCACCATTGGGTGCTATTTTCTCCTTTGACTACTATTAATTACTCTTATCCCTCACCAAATTTAAGAGTGATGATGGATATGCTCTTGGAGTGGAGCCATAGATTAGTAAGCTAGGAGCATCTATGTTTCAACAAGTTGGATCATGGACATGAAAATCAATTGGGGCTAACCATGCATGTTTTGATTGCATGGGAGGTATAGGATGTGTATGTTCAACCCTTCACTCGAGGAGGGTCTCATCACACAATTTGACGATCTGGGGTTTTTCAAGAAATAAACGATCGTCGGATCAATGGAACCTTGGGACATTTCCCCAAAGTGTCGCATAGGCAGGGTTCCCTCTCTTTAGGTTTCCTAGATCCATTGAAGTATACTTAGACTAACCACAATAGGTGTGCCCATTTGAGATTTCTCGGACACTTGCAGGAATAACCAACTTTCTCACAGTACTTGCAAGAAAGATTTATCTTAGGGAACAAAGGGATAGAGAATTAGCAATTTGGTAATAAGATCTCCGTGGAAGAGGCTATGGGGTCTTTGGTTATGAAAGATGAATGTGACCCTCACTGGTCTCTAGGATTCCTAAACTACTCTTAAGGAAACAAAGAAGGAAGTTAGGTAAGGTAATAGTGATATTGGGTTTATTAATATTAGGATTTGGATTGAGGATGCTTTCCCTGAATTTTTAGTTTCCAATAATGAGGTTTAGGAACAACAATAAAATGTTCCTAAGAATCCAAAATTAGTATCACCAAGGCGGCTGAAATGTTGAGGGAAAAATGTTCAACGCTTATGCAGATATTTGATTTGAGTTTGATAGAGGTTTAAGTGTGTTGGTGTGATCTTATTTAGGCTCAACATTCATTTGTTAGGTTTCTGGTTATGGTATGGCTGAGTGATAAAGATGATAACATCAACAATAAATTGCATCAACCAACCCAAAATTCATCCTATATGTTCATGCAATAACTATATAAAAACTAGTGCCTTCCCGAGGGGGTTTATGAAAACTAGTGCCTTCCCTAAGGTGTTTATTCTATTTTTTTGGTATTTTATGATGTATATTTTAAAGTGAACTATATGATTAGGTGCATAATGCATAAAGTGAATTATATGCCTACGTGCAGAATGCATTTACAACTCTAAGATGCTCTAAAAATAAATAAACTAAGCAAATAATTTGATTTTGAAAGAGAAAGAAGAGAAAATACATAAATTAGAACCTAGTTCTAGTTCCTTCGTCACCTTGGTGATGTTGTTTTATTGCCCCTTTTCTTGTAGCACCCTTGAAATAACAAGGCACTTCTAGGAAGGTGAAGAAGAGTTTGAATGGAAAAGGTGAGAAGATTGTTGCCACTAAGCATTAATGCAAAGATTTAAACAACCATTGTAATCATAACTTCCATGGTTATACTAACAATAAGTGTTGGAACACGACATTAAATGTAGTTATTATAGTAGGATTGGTGTCGGTAGCATGATGTTCATTTAACTCCCATATACCTCAAGGTCATCTTGGTGAGATTATCATCAACATCTCTAATGTATGTGTTATGGGATATCCACTTAGGTGGTACCAAATCATCACATAATTAGCCTTTATAGAAACCTCCACGGCAAATTCTTGCGCATCTATATTTTCCTTTGAAAATGCAAGCAAACACTGAAATATTTTATGCCATTGAGTGATTTGTCTCTAGGGAAATATTTGGTTCCATTAACAGAGTTTCTATGTTTCTTCATCTCTTGTTTTGATCACCTTTTGATCTTCTGCAAGTACGTTGAAGCCGACTCTTCAGTTTGGGAAGGTATATTTGAATAAGCCATTGAAAATACATTTTCTTTCAAGGTGTTTCATCCCGATAGTAAGATTTATTCATCCTTTTTAAAGATTTGAATTGAAAGTGCATACCTTGCTTCCTATCTCTTTGTTTTATTAATGAACAAATATGCATGTGTAAATTTGAATATATATTTTTTCATTTATGTATGGATGCAATCACCTCATTTCCTATCCATATTATATCCAAACTTGTGAAAAAAATTGCTATAATTTTAGGTGTTTCTTAGCCAACTAAAAGGTACACATGGATGGAAATGCAAATGGATCGAAGTGATGTTGTGGACTCCACAATTTATATAGGTGAAGAGAATTGTGCCCCTTGCACATTCCAGTGTCGAAAAGGTTGTACATATGCTGATATCCATTGTGAAATTGTGGACGATGAAATCGTTGAATATCCTTTTGATTTTATTGGCCCAATTGGAATTCCTTTAAATACAAAGCAAGAGCAAAAAAGGAAACCTACAACAACAAATGTAGGCATTAAGAGGAAACTAGGCACATTGGTTGTTGAAACATTGGAATAACATGTAATGGAAGGAACACCAATATATGAAAACATTGAAGGGAATGTGGAGGAACCTATGCATAAACAACTAAGAGTTTATCATGTGTCCAAGTCAGTGGAACAAGTTGTACTGGTTGATCCTAATGTATTGGCATCTTGGTAACATAAATTGAATAGTTTAATGGAAGAGTTTGTCAAGGAGAAGCTAACACTCAAGATATATTCAGAAAATGGAAAACCTAATATAGAGATCCATTGTGAAATTTGTGGCATTGATTATGGAACGGGGGAAGTAGCCTTGATAGTGCAAACAATTTGTAACTTCAAAAACAATCATATGAAATTAGGGTCCCATCAACGTCACATTTCAATGTTGGGAATTAATGAAATTCCTTCATGTAATAGAGAAAAGCAGGCAAAAATGGATAGGGGTCAACTTGAGATTGATCAAGCAATTAAAATTCTACATGATTTCAACCCAATACAAGAGCCTAATTTGTTCAAGGTGGTGGAAGCAACACTTGCAAACTACGAGGACAAGAAAAAAGTAAGAGTGGAATGTACATGATGCAATAGATGGTTCTCTTTGGTGCCGAAAAGTGGTAATATTGTCAGTTCTCTAAATTATCACATGAAATCAAAGAAGCACACTACTACTACATATGAAGCTTAACATGATACAATTGTGCTGAGGAGTGGAACAGTTGGGAGACCAAAGAATCCTACCAATGAAAAGTCCCAACAAAGTTTGACTAAGTTCTTGATCCCATCACTACCATCAACATTACATGGGGGTTCTACAATTTCATAGGCTTCTACTTCAGATGTGTTAATTACCCAAGTTTTAATTTTATTTGAATTTGAATTTGTGCATTACTTTATTTGTTATTACTTGTTAGTAGCAGTTAGCAGATCATTAACCAATGTGTTTTTCATCTTATTCTAGTACAAATTCCTCCCCCAATATTATTATGTTGGGGTGTATTTGGATCCCTATATTGATAGAAGAGGGGAGACATTGGACACAAAGGTTCTAATGGATGACCAACATGGTGGAAAAATGTGGGCCATAGAGAAACATACTAGGAGAACACTATGTTAATACGGTACTGAATGTCGTATTAACGGTACATACATACATATTTATTGCAAAATGGTTTTTGAAACATGAATACCTTTTGATTGATTGACATGCAATTTTTGTAAGTTGATACATAATTAAGATGAATTTCGAATGCATTTATATCGTGAATAAAGGAGCAACACCAAAATACATGGGAGAGATACAGGGAAAGGGAGAAGGTTGGACCATTTGACTCAAACTAAACTCAAAATTGTTGCAAGAGACACAAATGATACACAAAGGTTAACAATGTGATCTCTTTGGTGGGAGAGGACAAAGGTTGCTACACTGTCTATTAGAACAAGGTCTCTAAGGGAAAATTTGTTCGAATCTGCAGGAAGGAAGGATGTGTTCAGGTTTTGCAAGGATGTGTGTGAGGCTCATAAGTAAGGAAAATTACAAGGTAAAGCTGCAGTTTGGGAATTTTTTCAAGATATATTTCACAACCTAGTTTGTTCAAAGTCAGGGAGAAGCTTTAGTGCATCCACTAAATACATTTATGAGATGATTAAGTTATGGGGAGGTCCTAGATTACATAGCTTTATTAGCTTGAATTTGGATGTCCCTTCGATATCTACAAATTTAAGGCAAGTTAGAAAATCATTGACATATATCCCAGGGGAGAAATAGTACATTTTTAAGGCAATCAAAATAGTTTATGCTTCTTATAAAGCCAAACATGGTATAGATGGCCCAATTCCCATATGCCTTGCTGAAGATGAAAATGTTGTGAAAAAATATCTCAGGTGGGTAGCAAAAAGTGATACATTGGTGGGTTTTTGTGGTAAGAAATAAGAACATAAGTGCCAATCACATTTCTTGGTGACAGTTGGTGAGGGAATTGCAGGATATGGGATTATTACAAATGTCTTCAAGAGTTGTGTGATTGGCCATTATGCACGTGTTATTTGCAAACTCTTTACATGAGTAGCTTCCTCATTTAGTTGTGGTTGTTCATCCAATGTGCAACAGGTTTGATGCAAATTTTGTCCATTGACAATGCAAAAAAATAAAAGACCTATCGAGTAAACATGTGCAACATTTTTTAGGACCTATTATTTGTCATTCCTCATATGGAGATAGTAGGATAAGAATGCTTATGTTGAAGGATTATTACTCAATGACAGGCATGAGATATCAAATTCCTTGGGAAGGGTGGAGGCTAATTGGGTTGTCTGATGGATTTAAAGTAACAAGAATTCATGACCAAGATTACATCCACAATGGAAAAAGCTAGTGAATTATTTGTTTATTGGTCGACAAGATTTGATTGTTGGAGNCATGTAAGAATGGTTTATAACAATTTTAAAGTGGATGACCACAAGCTTAAAATTGAGGATATAGAGAGGATTGATCGCCAAAACTGGGGTTCAGCACAAAACATTGCTTCAAGGCATGTCTAGAGGTGATCGAAGGAATTGAGAAGTACAGGTGGAAGGACAAAGAGGACATCGGGTACAAAGACCTATCTAGCAATTGTTGCTGACTATATTGATATTTTTTTGTCTCCTAGTTTGACTCCTTGGGAAAGAGTGAGAAATTATTCAAGAGTATCA
The DNA here is from genome assembly GCA_001517045.1 of Pseudotsuga menziesii. Lineage (NCBI taxonomy): Eukaryota > Viridiplantae > Streptophyta > Pinopsida > Pinales > Pinaceae > Pseudotsuga > Pseudotsuga menziesii. The sequence goes on along the minus strand of LPNX010345081.1, from coordinate 30,855 downwards.
TTTCTTCACGTTATGGCTATGCTGGGTCAAAGAACAAGGAAATACAAATGTCAACATTAATTTCATTAGCAGAGAGGCATATGAAGATGTGAAAACTTCTTTCCACCATTGTGGTTTTGTTGATGTGATTATTTTGTGATCTTTACTCTAACTTGCCATGTGCATTGCACCTGACTGGGTCAGATGTATGTGAGAACTTCTTTAGCAAATTTGGTGGCATGGTTGGAGTAGAGAGGGAATATGATTTCATTAACTTAATTCATGATATTGGAACCCTTAATAGAGTTGTTGAAGAAGAATCGAATCCCCAGGGGATTCATTTCAATAAATCTCATAAGAAATAAAATGAGTATCTGGAAAAAATTGCATCAACAAACAATAGAGAATGGTGATGTATTGTCACAATATAATTCAATATCCATAGATAATAAAATTATAGAAGCTCTCAAGATAGGATTGGAGGATGCACAAGGAATTTACTAGGTCTTGGAATGCAACCAAAAAGACACACAAAATATTCTTGGTGGTTTAAACCATGGATAGAGGATCACAATGTTCCAACATTCGAAGCTATGGATGAAGTAGTTGATAATTCTCCACCGGGTCATTCCACATCCATATTCCAATCTTCTTCTTTTATGGTACTCAATGATAGTTAATTGAAATGTTGAAATGTTGGCCACGATGCCTCCTTCGGTTACATCCACACTATCAAGATGACCCATGATGACTCCCTGCTGCTCAAGAAGACTGGGTATCTTGCAATTACACTATTCCTGAGCGAGGATCATGATCTTATAATACTGATTGTCAATACCATACAGAAGGATTTGAAGTCGGATAATTATCTGGCTGTCTATGTTGTTCTCCAGGCTGGAAGGGGGAATTAGAGACAGTCAGTTGTAACATTTCATAGGCGTGTCTTTAATTGCTTTGACAGTTTTCATACTGTAAGAACGCGCATTACTAGACCACCTGACTCATCCAATAATCCAGTCAAAGATGTTTCATGTGGGAGTTTGATCCGTGTCTTTATTTGCTTTGACATCGACTCAATTTCTCTTTCGATGGATCTTCGCCTCTCCAGATCATTATATGCCACGTCACATTCAACTCTCAATAGACTTTTATTTTTGGTAAAACAAATGTGCATGATATATTAAATTAATGATCCCACTACATTTTCTATAGCTACACGACCTTCTTGTAAAATGACAAAGCTAGGATTAAATGGTTTCTTTATTCCAAGGTGATGACGAGATACCATATATTTCTCCAAACATAGATGAGAAATCCACACAGAAACATTGACAGCATGTCTATAAGAATGGATATAATCTACATCAAATTTTATATAATTTTACTACATCTCTCTCATAATCAGAAATCATAAGTAAATAGAAGTAAATATTTGTAGCCAACATTTATATGAGGAAGGTTACATAACCTTACAACATTTCCCTAGTAATCAGGGATCATAAGTAAATAGAAGTAAATATTTATAACCGACATTTACATGAGGAACGTGACATAACTTTACAACATCTCCCTCATGAAATCATAAGTAAATAGAAATAAATATTTATAGTCGATATTTACATGAGGAACTTACATAAAGTTACAACATCTCCCTAATAATAGGAAATAATATTTATAGCCGACATTTACATGAGGAACGTTACATAATGTTACAACATCTCCCTCGCCCTTCATAATATTTATAGCCGACATTTACACGAAGAACGTTACATAACGTTACAAGATATCCCCCATAATGGGCTGTAGAGCGCCTCTTGTCGCAATTAAGATGCTCATCTGCGAGAAGGGTATTCTAAAAATGCACCTCGAGTAGTGGAACTCTGGTGTGTGAAGGTCGTGGATGCTACGACGAAAGGGGAAGGCAAATGGCAAGGTAAGGGGTAGATGGGTATGATTGATGATGAGACGGTGAGGGTCACTAAGGAAACAAGTGGTTATATGAGGGGAGGAGCAAGGTTTCGACAAGCGAAGAGGTAGAGGACAGGGGAAGGTCCTGCTACGATCGAGTTCGCAAGAATGCAAAGAACAACCACATGGGACGAAGTGAACCTACAAGGATGATGAGGACGACCAGACCCAGACTATGCCCAGGATAGCAGGAAGCTCAAACCCTGGTAGTAACGTGTTCACACCTCTGTGCACCACTCCACCAACAGGTATAAAAGTGCATTCTACGTCACCTTGTCTAATGTGCCAGTAGTAGAACACCATTTGTGGGAAGAAGGCCCACAATGGAATGTGACGAGATGAAGTTACCTATATTCCATGGAAACAAGACTGATGACCGGCGCAGTACTAGTTCTTATGTGAAGCAGTTTGGACTTCTAGACATAGTGTGGATGATGATATCAAGAGAAGCCAATTAGCGACCACCCTAAGGGGTCGTGTGCTTGACTGGTACATGAGGTTCATGCAGGTTCCGCAGGGAACCCCAACGAAAACACTGAATGAAATTCGGGAAGGACTATTTGAGGAATTTAAGAAACCCAAATATAAGGCCCAATACATTACAGAACTCAAGGAGATTAAGTAGTTTCCGAATGAAACTATTTGGGATTTTGATCAATGGTTTAAGACGTTGATGCCTTAAGTCAGCTTTAAAATGAGCAATGTTCAGCATAAAGAGTGGTTTATTGTTGCACTGGTTCCGCACATCAGAAAACCGTTAATGCAGCAAAATATCGCGACACAGAATGAGGCCCTGGATATGGCGATGAAGTTAGAATCTTCACCTGTTGGGGAGACTGCAGTTGGCATGAACCAGATTTAGGTGCAACTAGCAAATTTGACGCTCCAACTACAGGATATTAAGAAGGCGAAAGAAGAGCATCACGATATCTGGTGCAGGCGATGTCACACGAATGGCCATACCAAAGACACCTATCCAACTTTCCGAAATTATTTGCTATCAGGAGCATCAAACCATTTGAGTTGTGCTGGTGTGCCATGGTGTCGTGTATGTCAGGTATATGGGCATCGACACGAAAACTGTAGCTACATGCAGAAGATGTTTACGAAGGCAGAAAGTTTGTATTGCTCCTTTTGTCGCTCAGTAGGGAACGAGGATAAAGACTATTGAGCTTACGACCTACTTCAAGAGAGAACCTATGGTTCATATTTCGTGAAGGGTGAGGATCCTTGCATGGTCCATACATCGCAGCCACAGATGGTACAACCAACAGTACGATATGCACCACCTTCGCAAGTGCAGTTTATTTCGTCGCAGCTGCAACAACAGTTCACATCGCAACCGTAGTTCATAGCAAAACCACAATTTGCACCGTGACCACAGTATAATCAGGTGCCAATTACTCAGCCTCAACAATAGTATGTTCAAGCAGTGCACTACGTTCAGCAGCAACCGAATCCACCACTGAATCGAGCTTGAAACCTGAATCAAGGATCCACAGTTGCGACGATTCTAGCAAAGCCCAGAGCCCAAGCTATCGATGTTGTTGTTGTCACTCGTGCAGGTGCGAAAACTGGAGAAGATAGACCCCATCCACAAGTTCAGCTTGCGGGGAAGGAAAAGACAGCCTTTGATATTGCGACAGAGAAGGAGACTTTCTTTCAGGCCAAGCATGCAATCGGGAGGAATCCGGGTAAGTTACCTATTGTTGAAATGCCATTTGCTTTTGATCCTTCTGTAGAGGCAGGCCCATCTCGATGGCATGGTACCTTGCAGCAATTCTTTGAGAGTCGTCTATCATTAGATATAGATCCTGAGGCTCTTACTGAGATTGATAAGTTGCTAAGCCAAAGGGATTAGCCACTGAAGGATTCCGCAGTAAATTCCCTCTACAAGAGAAAGGCACGCAAAGATATGAGGATGAACATCTAGATAGGGGACTATGAAGTCAATTATGATATTCTGGATATAGGATCGAATGTGAATATTTTGACCAAGCAAACTTGGTAGTTGATGGGAAATCCAACCTTGGGGTGGTCCCTTATGCAACTGCAACTAGAAAATCAGGCCAAGGTTCAGCCCATTGGCTGTGTCTCGAACCTAGTTGTCAATGTCGAAGGTATGAAGACATATGCCAATTTCAATGTTATTGAAGTAGTTGATAGTGGAGGCTCTTATCCTGTGCTGCTAGGGATTGGATGGGACAATGATAGCATGGCAGTTATCAATTTTAAGAAGTGAGTTATGACATTCAAAAACCAAGATATTAGAGTCATTGCTTCCATGGACCCTCAGGAGGGACGACAATATATTGAACCTATCAAGGATGAGGTTGGTAGAGGTTGGGATCATGCCTACAACATCTCCGAGGATTATATCCACCCTACTTTCAATGGTGAACTCGGATGGCGCAGCGCTAGCTTTGCGTCTTCTCATTTTGATAATGCTTTAGAAAATTGGCAAAGTCGGCTTCATGAGGTGTCTTTTCGAAAATGTGGTTTGGTTACACAATCTCTACACAGTGTTGCAACTGAGATCATCAAGCTGTCAGTTTATGAAGGGATACCAGAATTGACTGAATTCCTCCAAGAATTTGAAGAGAAAGTATTTGAACTACAGAGGCTGTTGGCACTGGAGGAAGCATTGAAGGCTACCCTAGCACGCTGGTGGGCGGCTCACAAACCGGTAATCCATGGATGGGCACAATGTCGACGATTGGTGATGGTGCGCTTTCATAATTAAGAGACCTATCATGTTGGGCGATATGATGGGCGCAATGACCCCACCAGTCATTTAATGGAATGCCAGGCTTTATGGGCATCGTGATCCAAGGATGAGTGGGCCCATGATTTTGTTCATACTTTGGAAGAAATGCCTAGATCCTGGTATCTAGCGGCAGAACTGCGTAGAACCATCAATACCTGGGGGGAGCTGTTGATTTTCTTTGCACATAATTTTAGTTTCCGGGACGCTAACCCTGAGGTCCACAATGCACTCCAGCTCATCCGTAATGTAGTCCTGAAGGTTGTGCCACCCGCATACCTGGTAGATCCACATGTGCAGTGTCATATGCAATCTCTGATGACCTGCTATAATCTATCTAGTGAACCTGAAGTTGATGATGACATGAGGAACATCAACATTCCAGAATCAGAAGGCAGTCGCAATGTTGCAGCACCGGACATACCAACCGACCCCATGAGTCAGCCGTTGAAGATCCATAAAGTTAACATTGGGACAGAAGAGAACCTGAAGTTTGCTAATATTGGGGACGATAAGACAATGGCATAGATGATGTATCTATTGCATGAATTCCAAGATCTATTTCTGACACAGTTTTGGGAAATGAAAGGGATATTAGGGGATCTAGGGGAGACGAAGATACCATTGAAACTAGATTTGAAACCTGTGCGACAGAGGCCGTATCGACTGAACCCACGATACAAAGAACGGGTCAAAGCTGAGCTTGACTAGATGTTGAACGTCGGCATCATTGAGCATGTTGAGGAATCATAATGGATAAGCCCTATGGTGGTTCAGGACAAAAATACTTGAGAAGTTTGCATTTGTGTCGACCTATGGAAGCTGAAGGATGCCTGCTTGCATGACCCATTTCCCACACCTTTTACAGATGAGCTCCTTGAAGGGGTAGGCGATCAAGAGATGTACTCATTCACAGATGGCTTTTCGGGGTATTACCAAATCCGAATCGCAAAGGAAGATCGGCACAAGACCAAATTCGTCACTGAATGGGGTTGTTTTCAATATACAGTCATGCCTTTTGGGTTGAAGAATGCACCATAGATCTTTTCTCAGGTGGTTGTCACTGTGTTCAAAGATTTCATTCAAAAATTCCTGTAGTTATACATGGATGACTAGACAGTCTATGGTTTGGTTAGAGATCATTTAGAAAACCTGCAATTGATGTTGGAAAGGTGTTGACAATATCAAATCGCACTAAACTAAAATAAGTTCATTTTCTGCGCACCATTCAGAATGTTGTTGGTACATATCGTGTGGAAGCAAGGGTTGTTGGTTGACCCTACGAAGATTGCACTTATCCTTAGTCTACCACCACGAAAGATTGTGAAGATTTTTCGGGCGACACTGGGACACACAGGGTACTATCGCAAGTTCATCAAAGGATACACCGCGATTATAGCCCCCATGGAGAAGTTGCTAAAGAAGGATGCCACATTTGAGTGGAATCTTGAGTGTTAGGGGAGTTTCGACACACTAAAGGCCAAGATGGCCTCGGTGCCTATCCTGGTATTCCCTGATTGGAGTAAGGAATTCCACGTCCATGTCGATGCCTCTTCTATTGTGCTAGGGGTAGTACTTGCACAGCCAGGTGAAGGCAACCTGGATCATCCAATTGCATTTTCCAGTAGGAAGTTGTCTTTTGCGGAAAAAAAATTACACAACCACTGAGAGAGAAGGCTTGGCCATGGTTTATGCGCTGCAAAAATTTCAACACTATCTGTTGGGTAGTCACTTCAAGATGTTCACGGACCATTCTGCTTTGCAATACTTGGTCAATAAGCCTGTGTTGGGGGGGAAGATCTGTCGATGGCTGCTACTTTTCTAGGAATTTGACTTTGAGATAATTGTGAAGCCAGGCTAGTTGAATGCTGGCCCCGATCATCTGTCTCTCATTGAGATAGGAGAATAGCCTACTAATATTGATGATGGATTGCCCGATGCGCAGCTGTTCCGGGTAGAGATTGTAGATGACCACTTTGCTCCAATCATTCATTTCTTGGCAACTGGAGTTGCTCCATAGGACACATCAACTAATCAGAAGAAGCATTTGGTAGTGAAAGCTTCGGATTTCCAGCTGATTGCAAGACAATTATACAAACTTGGCCCAGATGAAATCTTGTGACGATGCATATTACCGCATGAGAAAGGACCTATTCTAGCAGAAGCACATGCAGCAATTGCGGGAGGCCACTATGGTCATCGGGCTACTGCAGATAAAGTGTTGTGCGCTGGGTTATGGTGGCCTACCTTAATACTGATGCGGTGGGTTATGCACAAAGCTGCGATGTCTTTCAGCGCATTGGCAAGCCATCACGACGGGATGAGATGCCACTGGTGCCCCAACTAACTCTACAACCTTTTGATAAATGGTTCATGGACTTTGTGGGTCCAATTACTCCACCAGGAAAGAGGTTTGGTGCACGGTACATCATTACAACAACTGATTATCTTACTAGGTAGGCGGAGGCCGCGCCAGTCGTGGATTGCACTGCTGCGAAAGCCACCAAATTCATATTTGAGAATATTGTGACAAGGTTTGGATTACCCAGGATATTGATGAGTGACTAGGGAAGTCACTTTATCAATCGAACTATGGGAGCGCTAACCGAGGAATTACAGGTATAGCATCAGAAAATCACACCCTACCATCCATAGGCAAATGGCACTGTCGAGGCCTTCAACAAAATATTGGAAACCGCGCTTAGAAAGGTATGCAATACTAATCGCGATTATTGGGATTTTAAAATTCCAGCAGTACTACGGGCATATCACACCACTTGTAAAAGATTGACAGTACAAACACCGTTCAAATTAGTATATGGGCAAGAAGCAATAATGCCGATGGAATACCTTGTTCCTAGTCTCTGGATTGCTGCTGCAATGGGCATGGATGAAACAAAGGCACTAAGAGGAACGTATCACAGAGTTGATCCATATAGAAGAGGACCTCTTTTTTGCAGGATTCCACCAGCGTGTTGAGAAGGATTGCCAGAAGGCGCGGCATGATCGCCATATTAAGAACAAGCAGTTTACACAGAGACATTTAGTACTAGTATATGACAGTAAGTTCATGAAGCATCCAGGTAAGTTACAAATGCATTGGTTAGGTCCATACATCGTTTCTTCAATTACTTATGGGGGTGCAGTTCAATTATAGCAATTAGATGGTGCGGTGCTGCCAAAACTTGTGAATGGAAGTCGCTTGAAGCCCTACAGGACAGGGCCTGAGCCGCGCAATGCTTAAGGCACTACGCAAGAAAAAAAATTGTAGGTAGATTGCAGGGAAGCTAGCGCAGAGGACGACGCTACACAAAGATAGCGCTCAGTAGTGTTATGAGGGAGACCATTGACGACAGCTGCAAGATTGTGGGGTGGTCAAATCAATAATACATACAAATAGTTAATACCAGTAGCTAGCAGCTCTTGATGAAGCAACCATTAGTAAGATGGGATTGTCAATGAACTTAGGGTTATTAATGCTAGATTCGGGCATGATGGATACAGTAGATTTGGAAATGATGAGGTAGATCAAGCGATGGGTTATAAAAACATGAGGGATATGGACACGAGGTCTTATTCAGTTGATTTGAGTGAAGTGTTGAGTTCAATGCAGGAGTAGAAGGGAGTGTGATAGGAAAGGAGTGAAATTTTAGTTGTGTTGTGAGCATTGTAGAGTGCGGCATGCCGCGCACTCCCAACACAATTGAGATTTTGAGCGAGTAGGAATCCACCATTTGACCTACGCAGGTTGAAGAAGAAGTCATGAGCATGCCAATTGGGTCCTCTTCGATCCCTAGAGCGAAATGGAAGGCCCAAAATCCCAATACCACACTTCTACCTAAGAGATATACGCGCATGACTGCTAGGGAGCAAGGGGAAGAGACTAGACCATCAAGCTCTAGCGTTGTCGAGTCTGAAATACCCAGGGGCATCTCTATCAATGATATCCCTGGGTATGTGGCCCCAACGTGGCTAGGGGAGAAGCCGAGGAAGCTAACCAAAAGTCAGAGGTAGCCACCGAAGCTGCCGCCGCTACCAGAAGGGATGAATTTCTCGGGGGACATCATATCCACATTGACCAAGATGAAGTACGATGATTATGATTTGCTGCAGTTAAAATATGTCGCGGATGAACCATATCAGTCAGTGCCTACAATACCTGGCACACCTATTCTCTGGATTCCTCACCCATGGGCGCAGGGATTGGATAAGTCTGGGTTGTTGGGGCTCATAAACATGCCTCGTTTTGGGAGATTGAATGAAGCAAATGCATGCATCAAGCAACTATTAGCATGCTTTCATGGTGGGATGCTCTGGTTAGATGAACCTATCCAGGTCATGGTTGGCCTGATTGTTGACATTACGGGGTTTCCAAATGCTAGTGAAGATTCGGCGCAATATTTCAGAGGGCGGGATAATGATAAAAAGATTGCCAAGTAATTAAAGGAGAGGTTTGGGTTGTAGCGCGATAGCTGAGCCTATCACATTGATAGTATTTCCGAGCAAATAGTGTGGATTGGGGCACATATTTTGGCAAGCAAGATTTTCAGGAAGAATCGTGCGTGTCCAATGTAATTTGGGGGTAGTTGCGTGTGTGCAAAAATGCGCCGAAGGGGTGCAAATGAAATGGTCCCTGTTTTTGCTAAACCAGTTGTTAGAAGATGTTGTCGCTTCTTAGGTGGGGGAACACAGTTTTTCCTATGGTTGGTTATTAATTCTCATTTCCTTAGTCACATGGATGTAGCCACAGGACTACCAATTGATGTCAGTCACTGCGGAAAGAGTATGCAAAGGCACCCGATATCAGAGCTTATGGTGGGTCGCAAAACCTACTCGACAGCAGGATTGTGCGATACATTTTTGGGTCTACTAGGAAGCGCTACAGGCCACAACCACCAAGGTTCCCTGTTTATCCAATCACGCCGCATCCAATTATTAGAGGATTATTTGGTTTGCTATCAGGCCTCATTCCATTTACATCCAGGCACGACGTGATCCTGACAAACAATGGATACCTATGCCCTACAAAATTGCAGATGCAGAATTGGAGGCCGTTGTTCAAGATTGGCCAGCTGACTAGCGCGAATTGGTGAGCGCAGAGGAACTCTCTACAGGGACACCAGTAGATGCCCCTAATGAACTAGTCCTAGAAGGAAAAGATTTCCATGACTCTGATGGCGAGTCATCAAAGGACTCTGATCCAGAATCTCAGCGCATGTTGGAGGAGATGCGCACTAAGAGACGCATGGAATTTGATGCAGGTAGCAACTCCCACTCGATAATGGAGAACCAACTACAAAAACTCATCAAGGCTGTCATCGATGCATCTGATGTTGCGGTGCAAGTTATGCGTGTGTCCAGTCAAGAAGGGTTTGTCATGGTAAGCCTTAAACTTGATTCTATTTTTGTTGTTGTTTCAAAAGCGACACCATAGAATGATGTGATGTGGGATTTCCCACTAATTAGCACTAAGCCACGACATAGGAACATGCAAGTTCCCTCGACTGCAATCGAAGCGGGAAGTATTGAAGTCAACTTGTTACTACAGCCGTTGTCGAGCATTGCTATCAATCTCAACAAGTTACCCACCCAAGTTTTAGCACAGCTACATCAGGGCGCCGGCCAGGAATTGGCGGTTCGGTAGAAGGAGCTTAGTGAGGCGTATGTTCAGTCACAGGCCACTACAAAGAAGCTACAGGAGGAATTCGTCAAGCTGTGAAAGATCAAAGAGTAGCTTACAGAAGAAAAGGCATGGGAGATTGTTGACTTGAAGCAAACACAGGAGGAGCTGCAGCGAAAAGCCATCGAAGAAATCATCGAGTTAAAGAAGGTGCAAGATTGCCTCATAGTTGAGAAAGTGCAGCTCTGTGCTAGTTGCGGTGAGTTCAAGCAAGTTGTTGATGATGCCTGTCAACACATCTATGACAGCATAGTAGAACTCACCGCTGTGGCCAAAGCCAAGCGACTTGGGGAGGTGATTTCCCAACTCTAGTTAACAAACAATCTGCTAAATTCTTCGGTTTACCCCGACACACCACCTGCAAAGATTGCCGAGCGGAAGAATACGATTAAGGAGCTAGTGGCACAACTTGAAGCTATGGAGCAGGAAGCGAAGACGATTGCTGACGAAACGACACATTTCTAGAAAAGTGTCATCTAGGATGACCAACTAGAGCAGTTGGCCAAGCAAGCCCAGGAAGCAGACACTCAGTTACCGACACTGAAGAAGTCGTTGCGCACAATGCCTCTTATGATTTAGATTATGCGCTTAGAAGAATTGAAGGACCTGCAGCAGCGAGCCACCCGAGCCCAAGAACGTCAGCACAAGGGTAGCACCCAGCTCGATGAATTCCAAGACATTGACGAGCAATTAGCCATGAAAGTAGTTTTCGCGTTGCAAGCAGTCCAAGAAGGAAGGAAGATGGTAGATGGAAAGGCTGGGGAGGAGCACCCACTGAAGCAGGACCTGCTCACTTTTCAGGACACAGTCGAATTATTTCGGCTCCAGGCCTGTGAAATCTCGCATCAGTTCGAAGACTTCAATACTAAGACGATAGAGTACACCCTGTCGACCTGATGTGGCTCGAGGACGAGCCATAAGACTGTGTTGGGGGCCTGGTTGCAAGGGTATTGGTTAAGTAAGTTACGCAACACCACGGAGGCTGTGCAAGCTCATGCGCCACCTCAAAGGTCCACAACAGCGCGTTAGACGGAAGAATAACCATTTTTGGAAATATTTATGCAATTTTGTACTGACTGACCACATTTTGTGGATATAGGTCACTAGTTTGTTAGAAGTTAGTTAGAATTAGACCTTGGATGTAAAGGCGCAAGCCTATATATAGAGTTAGAATTGCAAGTGTAAAATATATAGATTTGATGAGAGAGATCATGCGATCAATCTTGTTTGTGATCTAAGGTGTGCTTTTGTCACTTCATTTTATCTATGAGCAGTTTTTGCTCTGTCTATGTCGATCAGTTAGTGAATCTGGGTGGTGATCATTCTCCAGCTATGGAGAAGTATTGTATAACTTGGATCTGTTGCGCAGAAGTAATATGACATGACAGATGTTACTCTGAAATGATCTTATGTCTTGTGTATTTTCTATCTTCTTGATCTACAATGACTATGATGGATGTTTTATAAATAAATGTTACTACTACGATGAATGAAGTAATGCGACCTGCCAGTGATTTACTAGTTATAGATATGTAATGCAAGATGTGATTCTGATAGATTATCTCTGGAATATTTGTTGATATTGAAGTTCAATCACTGGGAACGTATCCTCCCTTCCCACTACCGGAAACTTGGTTGCGACAGCTCTCCCTCGACATCTCAGGTGAGACTTGATCCGCTCCGTGGGTGTTGCCGGGCAGGGTCAAACTTGTCTGGGCCAGTGCTCAGGGAGATCGCACTGGTTGGGCATTGATAGACTAGGAACCCCTGTCGATGAGACTTTTTTGGTGGATCGCGCCAACAATGGTATAGAAAATTCTTGTTGACAAAAAGTATGATATGGGAGAGAAAAAGGAAAAGTAAAATTTACTGCTCAAACTAAAGGATATTCTTATACTCTCATCAAGAGTACCTCAATATGTGGAAGACGTTCGTAACTACATGATAGTTGTAGTAAATAGAACAAAGTGCCAATATAAAGATATAGATGGTGAAAATGAAAATGGAAATATGTTGGAGGTTAAAGTATATGTTTGAGATATGCATCCTTTTTGCTCCAAAAATAGAATTACACAAAAGAGATGTTTTGGTATTTATCTTGATAATCTGGCTATGAATTTATGAATTTGGAAATATTTACATACTGACTTGGCTGATGAAACAACAAATTTGGTTGTTCTTGCCAAGGTAGTATAATACGATACAAAAGTATGCACTCCCAATGTTTAAGGCCTTTTTTGTACTTTAAAGACTTATTTTTGGTCAATTATTTTTGAGTGAGTTGTAATTTAATTATTTAAATGGAAAAACCAAGAAACAATGTCTAACCTAAGTAGGTTTTGCAGGAATGTAATGAAGCCTTTGTCGAAGGAAATGAAGATGATATAGAAATATTCAGAAATAAGCATTTTGAGTCCTACAAGTTGAATGTTTCTCAGATTTCTGCTACAGCTACTGAAGTCAATGCTGTTAAAAAGAAAGAGCACCCCTGTATAAAGCTGATCCAGGACCCCCCTAGAATAGGGAAGACCCCGATTTTAGTTTTACTTCTTTCTATTTTACTACATATGAGGTACAAAGTACTTATGTGTGCACCAACAAATGATGCAATATCAGAAATTGTAATGAGATTCCTGAACTTAGTTAGAAGTCCATTAGATTAGTGCCCCAATATTGATTACTTTCCCTATCTTCTTACCTCGAGTGACATTGTACTAGTTGGAAATGAGGAGCACTTGGATGTTGAAGGTCCTCTTGGAGATATTTTCCTTGAATATTGAGTGCATCATCTAAAAAAATTTCATCTTCCAATGACAGGATGGAGGTCTGAATGAAGTTGTTTAGATTTTTGTAAATCTTATTCAAAAATTGCATTTAAGGACAAAACCCTTAGAGAATGTTTTTATGGTCATGGATAAATATCTAAAGAAGCATCAAAGTGCACGGAGAATTTTAGAGAGAGTGAGATTAACAATAAGAAACTCTTAAAATAATCCCTTTGCTCCAGCAGAAGGGAATGTGTATATTTCTTAAAAAAATAATTATGTTGTGAAAGATTACCCCCCTACCAAGATCTTTTGGAAATTTGTTTGTCACGTGCTAAGGTACTATTTTCAACTGTATCATCTTCTAAGAAGAGCTACAAGAACTTGGTAGCACCATTTGATTGTTTGATAATTGATGAGGCAACCCAACTCAAAGAGGCCGAATCTACAATTTCAATACAAATTACAAGTGTAACACATGCATTTTTTATAGGAGATCCAAAGCAGTTACTTGCAACAATAATCAGTAAGGTTTGTTTTCAGTGGCTTTTCTGAACGACTTTTTTATTATTTAACTTTTCTACTATAGAAAATGAAGAGGAGTTGCATTGGAAAGATTGAAACTCTCGACGTTTCAACCCCTACTCTGGGATCATCATCAGGAGACTATTGAAGCATGAGGGAATTGAGTAAGATGCCCGACAAATCTATATAGATGGGTAAGTTTTTATGTGAGATAAAAAAAAAATTGAAAAGTCGGTTTCGGTTTGAAAATTTTTAGGTTTTTGGTATTTTTTAATTTAATTAAAATTTATAGTTTGATCTCATCATTAGTGAGGAAATGAAAAATTAAAATTAAAGACTCCACAAGCTGGGTCAAATAAATTTGCAATGAGACTTTAGATGCTTATGACATTCTAGTTAGTTTCGACGTAGTCTCCCTTTATACAAAAATTCCAATTAATGAGGCCATTGAAACTATTAGAAACCTAACCAATGAAAACACTGCCAAACTCGTGGATGTGTGCTTAAAAATCCACTTTCTTTACATTCCGAAAATAATTCTATGAACAAGTGGAAGGCATAGCAATGGGTTCCCCCATTTCCCTAATAGTGGCTAATCTTTACATGGGAATGTTTGAGAAACATGCCCTAGACCTATCCCCCCTCAAACCTAAAAGATGGAAATGATATGTCGATGACACATATGTGATTTGGCTACATGGGCGTAACAACCTGGATCAATTTCTTCAACACCTTAATAACTTGAACAATAACATTAAGTTCACAATGGAGATCGAAGAAAACAATAAACTACCATTTCTGGATGTCCTAATCTCAAGAAAAGAAGATGGATTGATCTCACACCAGGTATAAAGGAAGAAACCCCATACCGGCAGGTATCTACATGCCAACTCACACCATTTCCCACCTCAAAAAGTAGGAGTAATCCATACCCTGATAACTAGGGCCTTGAGAATCTCAGAAAACAAACACATCAAAGAAGAGATTGATCATTTAGCAGAAGTTTTTGAGGAAAACGGATATAGTGTAGGAAAATTTAGGAAGATAGTAGCCTCCTCTAAAAAACCTAGAAAGAAGAAGAAAAATGACAATGACGATAACCCTACGATAGAGAAGGTCTTCCTCCCATACATAAAAGGAACCACAGATAGACTCGCCAAAACCCTAAAAAGACATAAGATCCAGGTTTTCTTCACCCCTCCCAACACCATTAGGAATATGGTTGACTCCCTCAAAGATCTGATTGAACCTAAAGCATACAAAGGGGTCTACTCCATTCTGTGCTCATGTGGTAAGTTGTACATAGGAGAAACTGGGTGATCCATGGAGACAAGATTTAAAGAACACATTACTGACCTAAGACACGACAGACATAAGAAATCAGCCATCGCCGAACATGCGCACATTACTAATCACCGCATTTGTTTAGAAGATGCAAAGGTCATTGCTAGAGAGAACAACCTAATCAGAAGGAAAATAAGGGAGAAGATCGAAATCAACCTTAACGAGAATTGCCTTAACCGGGATGATTGTGCCAAGATCAGTGATTCTTGGAAACCACGCCACTCCTTACAAACTAGAAAGCGCTAGATCATAGGTTAATTTTCTAATCTAAATTCACTCCTTTCCTTAGACTAATAGAGTTGTGATATTCAACCTTTCTTAGTAAACTATCACTTTAAAATTATAACTTTTTAACCTTATTAAAATTAAAACATTATAAACTAACCCCTAATAAATTTTTTAACTTTAAATGTTTGTCTTTTATTAACTATTATCTTTATATTTCAAAGAAACCTTATTATTTTAAATTATTATAATACCAGTTTATAACACTATAACCTATAATTTTCTAAGACATAAACTATTAATAAAATTAAAATAAGTAAGACTTTTTACTATGACTATAACCTAACTTAAACG
Organism: Pseudotsuga menziesii; assembly: GCA_001517045.1. Taxonomy (NCBI): domain Eukaryota; kingdom Viridiplantae; phylum Streptophyta; class Pinopsida; order Pinales; family Pinaceae; genus Pseudotsuga; species Pseudotsuga menziesii. Next base: position 15,251 of record LPNX010345081.1, on the reverse strand, counting down.
AATTTGATCTTAAAAAACCTAACCAATAATGTATCTAAAATAAAATAAAATTAAAAAATTAAAAATAAACTAATAATTAAATTAAATTAACTATAACTTACACCTATAATGATAGTAAGCCTAAAATAATTTTTCTAAAAACCTAACTAATATTTAAACATAATTTTAAAAATTAAAAATGAATGTTTAGAGGACCTAACTAATATTATAACATTTTTAAAAATTAAAAAATAGAAAATTAAATTAAATTAAAGCCTTTCTTAAAGTGTTTTGATAAACCTATAATCACCTCCTCTCATACTACCTCTCAAAAAGAAATTAACCTAATATTAAAAAAAAAAAAAAAATTTTAATACTAATTTAATTTTTCATTTCCTCACTAATGATGAGATTAAACTATAAATGATAATTAAATCAAAAAATACCAAAAACCTAAAAATTTCAAACCAAAACCAACTTTTCAAACAAATTTATCTCACATAAAAACTTACCCATATATATATATATATATATATATATATATATTTGTCGGGCATCTTACTCAATTCCCTCATGCTTCAATAGTCTCCTGATGATGATCCCAGAGTAGGGGTCGAAACGTCGAGAGTTTCAATCTTTCCAATGCAGCTCCTCTTCATTTTCAATTGCTACTGTGTAAATGATTATTTGCTCCTATAGTTTTGTAAAAAATTTAAGTCGATGTAAATTTGGTTCATTAGCTTGCAGGGCAAGTGAACTATGGATTTATATTGTTTATGTGGGATTTATTGAGCACAAATCCAAAGAATCTTTGAACTAAGGATACTTGTTTCTATTTTTGCAGCTATGATCTACTAGGTCTCAAAGGACTTGCTCAAGCTTTATTCATATTTATTGGAAAATATGGCATCCCTAACTATAAGTTTTTAGACCTACCAATCAATTCCATGTTGAAGATGCATGTAAAGCCTGAGGTATGAAGATGCATTTCCAAAATATTGAAGAAGCAATGGGATACTCATACTTAATTTCGATGTGCTCATTATTTACACGTTATTTAGCATGCCTTACAATTTTGCTTCACTTTTTCTTATGCTTTTAAAGCTTATTAGCTAACTATGTGTTATTAGCTCATGGAAGCTGCATAGCACAGTCTAAGTTTTTTATCATTCCTAAAAGCAAACATATCTCTATTCACTCTCTTTCCCAGTCTCATGTTGTACAGGAATTGGAAAAAATGTATTTTCAGATATTATTGGCAACAATAATAATGGTAATAGTTCAGCAGTTTACAACGAAGTTGAGAAATCAGAGAAATTTTCAAGTTTAAATATTGATAGTCCATTCGATGTTTATGGTTTCAGATCTTAAAATTTTCCAGTGGAAGTGTTCTTTAATTTCGTTATGTTTGTGTGGAGTGCATATTAACTCATTAGGAAATTGGGACTGTTGTTGATTCGAAAGATGGCTAGGGTGTGGAAATCTCTTGTTGTAAAACTCATTGTTGTGCACTTGTTATGGTATGGAGTGGGTATGGAACTTTTTTATACTGTGATGATAAAGCGTATTGTTGTGGTACAAAACGCTTATAGAATATATACCTTGAGAGAGAATATAAAAGTTTGACCACGAGTTTGACACCTTCGTCTTCTAGGTAAAAGGGTTGTGTCCCCACCTTGATGGTACACTTTGGTCCTATGGGTAAAAGGGTTATTCTCCCACCTTGGTCTTGTTGGTGTACAGGTTGTTTTCCCACTTTTTCTTGGCCCCTATTGTTGACTCCTAATCTTATGTTGACCCTTGATTGGTCCTTATGCTAGAGCTCCTCCGCTCGCGCTGCTTATGCACGCCCTGCTCGTGGTGCTTCTCCACCCCCTTTTATAATAAAATCCCCAACATATTATGTATATATATATTAGCCCATAAAAAAACCCCTAGAGCTGTAATATGATCCCAATATAATGTTTTTTTTTATAATTATTAAGCCCCCAATATGAACGGACGTGATATGGTATTGGTTCGTCAATGACACCCCTATGGTTTCATACTTGAGTGGACTAATATGTCTGTTGCATTGTTTGAGTGTGCTAAGTTGTAAGAAATCCTTGGGCTTTGTATGGGCTACAAACTAAGCTCTGGTTTGTGCATGGTTTGTGTGTGAAATGTCATCATTACCTAATATTTTATGGATTGTTGTTTCTAGGTCTGCTACTCCAGTAATTAGGGTTTCCTTACGATTCACTTCAAACAGGACCAAACACTCATACAGTGCAACAGATATATTAGTCCACTTAAACCACGTGGATTTTTAACAGAAGAAACTATGTTTGCACGGTGTAACAACTATTGATCAAAATTGCTGCTACTGAACCCTACGTATTTACCCTTCGATCACTTCACTGTTGTGGTCCCATGCCCCTAAAAACCTTTGGGGAATCCGACTGTATCCGAGAAGAGGGTTTAATTTGGTATGTTGTGACTGTGCGGTGCTTCTCCCATGAAGCTACAAAACCCGGTGAAAACCCCATGCTCCCCCCGTCAAGCTGTAAAACCATGGAAAAACCCCATGCTCCCCCCGTCAAGCTGCAAAACCATGGAAAAACCCCATGCTACAGAATGAGCTCAAGTTTGTGTGGGGAATGTCATCATTACCTGATATTTTATGGACTGTTGTTTCTTGGTCTGTTGCTCAAGTAATTTGGGATTCTTTTCATGTCGACTGGGTTACCTTTACTACTACTATAGTTGAATAAACCTACAGTAACTGCATTTATTCTCTCTCAGGTATGTCCTTTGTTCCTGTAGTGACTTGTCTCTTAATAGACAATATCTGATCTAAAAAAATATTGTTGAGCATAAGGAAGGTTTCAACTCTCCTAGTGGGTTATCTTATTTGTTTTCTTTGTACTTTGATTTAGACATGAGTTATATTTACTACTGATGTTATTTAATTTCTTTGTATGTTTTTCAGTTGTATCTAGACAAGAGTGAGAAAAGATAAGTTTAAAGCATAATTTTCATCGCTTTCAAATTTTACACTCCTGAATGTGGACCTTTGGGAGTGTTAAAGTTGAAAGGGATGAACATTATGCGTTCAAACTTGTGTGTACTGATATCTTTGCTGCACTATTTGGGTGTGCTAAGATGAGTATAAGGAAGGTTTCAACTCTCCTAGTCGGTTATCTATTTGTTTTATTTGTACGATGAGTTAGATTTACTATTGTTGTTATTTATTGTCTTTGTATGATTTTAGCTTTAACACAGGGACCTTAGGGAGTGTTAAAGTTGAAAGAGATGAAAAATATGCTTTAAACTTATTTTGTCTATTTAAAACGATACTATTTTGTTTCTAGTACTATTTTGTCATTGTTTTTCATGGTTTATGTCTGTTTGAGATGGTTTGTCATGGTTTATGTCCTTTTTATTATTAGACATCTGCTGCTAAGTTTAAATATCAAAATCTAGTTGGCAGTTTCCAAAATTTGCAGTTGCTTTGATGCCTGTTTATGGATTTCAGTTGCAGTTGCAGTTTTCAAGCTAACTACTTTTTATGGATTTCACTTTTCTTCCTTGTATAATTTGTTTATTTGGTTCTACTTTCTACAACTAATGACTCTTATACAGTGATGAAAAAAATATATAAAACAATGTACCTTGAGAGAGAGAAAATATTACTGGTCTTATTGGTCTTATAAAGGAGTTTCTTATCCACCTTATATAGTTCACCTTGACCTTGTGGGTTTGTGGTTTGTTTTGTTGTGGCCCCCTTGGTTGACTCATGATCCTTTATCTTACTTGGTCTAGTTCTAGATCCAGTTCATGGTCAGTTTATCCAGCGTGGCTAAGCTCTCTCCCTCTTCATGATATTTATTGCTGCTCCATGTGATCTCTTCCTGCACAACCCGCGTGACTGTGATTTCCTTCTTTCACCTTCCACATGGTCACTTTGCACTAGAATGACCATGATTTTGTTGGATTATGGGTCCTTCCCCAGCGTGACCTTGTTCTATTTCTTGGGTTGATTGTGGGTTCTTCCACAGTTTAACAGTGAGTCTGTTTCTTGGTGGACTGTGGGTCCTTCACCGGTGTGACTGTGATTTGTTTCTTGGAACTTTCTTGGTGGATTTTGGGTCCTTCACCAGCATGACCATGATTTTTTTCCTTGAGTGGACTGTGGGTCCTTCCCTAGCGTGACCGTGATCTGTTTTCTTGGTGGACTATGGGTCCTTCTCCAGCATGATCGTGATTTTTTTTCTTGGGTGGACTGTGGATCCTTCACCAGTGTGACCATGATCTGTTTCTTGGTGGACTGTGGATCCTTCACCAGCATAACCGTGATCTTCTTTCTTGAGTGGACTTTTAGTCCTTCCCCAACGTGATCGTGATCTATTTTCTTCATGAAATGTGGGTCCTTCTCCAGCATGACCGTGATCTATTTTCTCGGGTGGAATGTGGGGTCTTCCCCAGCATGACAGTGAGTTTCAATTTATGGGTGGACCGTGTTTTTTTAAGCATGAATGTGCAAAGTATGCCTATGTGTCTCTACATTATGTGACTACATCCTTACCCAATATGATTTTGTGTCCTTTGTTAGCGTGACTGTACTGGGTATGAATGTGATTGTTGACTAAGAAGTCTAGGTCAGTATTCTTCTACTTTAACCCTCTCAGGATCTCTCTCAAGGTACGTAAATTGTTTGTCTAGATTCACTTGTCCCTTCGATGACAAGATTAAATCTGAAAAATCTGAGTATATGGTTGATTCAAATATTGGTTAAGATTATTTACTGTTGATATCTATTGTACATTATTTTATCATATTGTTACTGTGCATGGCATTTGATGATTCCCGAGGACCAACTTTAACGCAGAGGATAATGGAGTGTTAAGTTGAAAGAGATGAAAATTATGTTTGTTGATTACAGTTCAAATTTTATTAGAGTAGTATTGTTCTAAATCTGATTTTATATGTTCATGCATTAAAGTTTACTACTTAAATTAAAAAATCCTCTAACCCTTAAACTTCAACATCAAGTATTTTGGAGACATGTACTACACATGTACATGGAATATTCCATGTAATCTTACAGGTAGCCAGTGCTTTATTATAGCAACATGTGTGCCTTAGTTGATGATGTTATAGAGCTTGTACTGTTATATTGAACTATGATTTGAACTTTAAAGGCTTGCTGGATTAGATAAGGAGGTCCAACTTTCATTTTTGCATAGCTGGATAGATATCCATCTGGAGGATGGAAGCAAAATATTCAAGAAACCAATTTTGTTTGCAGAGTCTGGGAAATCTTACAAAGACCTTGGATTTAGCTTGGGTGAGAGAAACAATTTACTTGATATGGTATATAGACATGTATACGCTTCTCATAGCAGGGGAGGAGCAGGTGGACGAGTCATGTTTTGGCATTTGATGGCAGAACGAATGAGTTCATACAGAGATGGGTATGAGATTGTCTTGTCTCATAATCCATCCACAACAACTCTAGTTTCTAGTCAGTCTCATAACTTGGCTGAGATTACTCATTTATTTACAAACATGTATGAGTATAGGAGGAGTCAGGCCCATGCACATTGCACATGAAAACCATCAAAAGTTGAGATTGATGGTCAAATTTGTCTACCTAACTACTAGTGTGTTAGGTATTAGGGAAATCTCAAGTTGTTTGATTGGTGATATGAAAAAAGGAAAATATCAAGGGGTAAACTGGTATATAAATGTATTTTACTCATAGTAGATAGACATGGTAAATGTATTTAGTGACGGGATGGGAAGAGTTAATCAAGATTATAATGTCTGTTATATTATAGTTATATAAATATATTTTACTTGTATGTTTGTTTTTCTTTTAATTATTGGTTGTAATTACAAATACTTAATTGGAATACCTCGCCTAACATACCCTATATTTGATGTGTTATTACTAGAGGCTTGTAGGATCTAAGATGTTTGAAGACGTATCTGAGAAGCACTCGAGAAGAGAAAATGGAGTTGGAATTCATACAATTCTAAACATGGTTATGAGATTGGTGTGAGTGGAAAGAAATTGAAACTTTCAAGTATTGGTATTGAGATTCACGTCGAGTGTCCACTGCCTCCAGAATGGTAGCAATGTTTAGACATTCGGGTTTGTTTCCTTTTTTTTCTTGATTAAATATTATGTATTTTCAATCCACATGTTAGTTTATGAACCTTGTCCTATTTTCGATCGATTTTGCGTGGAATGTGTTAATGCAAATAATGGCATGCATGGCCCCGGGTTGGAGAAAGAATCTGGTCTTTACTTTGACCAGAACTATATTGAATACCTTTTAATGGCCGAAAAATTTGATGAGGTGGAGAGCTACTTGTTGGGCTTTACCAATTTGGAGGAAAACAATCATTATACTAAGATATTCTTAGAGATCAAGAAACAAAAGTTTCTAGAAGCACTGGAGCGGTCCGAACTCTTTTTTTCTTTGTCCTTCTTACAATCACACTTGAGACCTTCTTGGGTTTTTGTATTTATATATTTGGGTTATGTCATATGGGATTTTCATGCTTGTGGATGTTGGGGATATTATGGGGTTTCTTATCATTTTCATATTTGATAATACTGGATTTTCTATAGGTTCACCTTTGGTATTGTTAGGTTAATGGAAGGTTATCAATTTCTTATTCAATTTATTTAACTCTTTCTACTTTTCTATGTTTGTCAATGCCAAGTTTTTTTTGTTTACAAGATTATTCTTTTTCTATATATGAATTCTTGAGTGATTTATGTGTACTATTAGAAACAATATCTCGTTATGTGATTCCATGGAACAATTAAGATCAAGTTCTCCAGACAAGTGGATACTTTGTAGTTGGCTAGATAAATTTTAAACAATTTTCATTTTCCAGGAAATATAAGTTCAATGTTGTGATAATGCTTAGAGGCAATATGAAAGTGTTCAAAAATACCTATCCACCAGTCTACACAAAAATGGCAGAGTTGGTCACACTTGATGATTTTAGGTGATGTTTGTTTTAGTGTGTATATTTTATTGCCCTGAATATTTTCTTTGTTGTATAAGGTCTAACCTGAATTTATGTTATATGTAGGAAAAACAATCAGCTTCAACATTACAAGGATGCACAGACTCAACGAATTGTCATGTTTAATGAAATTAAACCAATTGTACAACTCAACCTTTTAATCAGCCCCAAGTTGATGTTTCCTACCATTAAACATTTGAGGCTTCAAAACCTCATAAATCAAAGGTTAGGGCCTCTGTCCTCGTTTATTCGTTTATTCAGTTCTCAGAATTTGGAAAACTTTTCAAGGTACTATGGGTTTGTAATTTTAAATTTCATTTGGATTTTAGTATACTAAAAGTATTATGTGTATGTAATGCTCTTGTCTAATAATAGTATTCAAAGGTAGTTACATTCAGTTGATGCATTGTAAAATTAAGTCTTAATTCTTTAGTGAACTAAATGCACCATTCTCTTCATCTATTATAATTTCTGAGCATTTCTTTAGTGTTTCCGGATCGACTTGATTACTACTATGTCAGCCATGCAAGAATTTGTAACATGTACCAAAGTTGTAGTGAAATGTTTGGATTTTAACATGGTAGGAAAACAACACAATTATGCCTTCAGAGTCTGCAGGGTCAAATGAAAAAATGTCAGTTAACCATTTGAGGCTTTATACTTCAAAATGAAAGGCCTCACATAAACAATTTACTGGTATGACTTGAAATCTTGCTATCCAATGCATTAACCAGATGAATTGTTTTTGATACAGAGAGACTACGAAAATGAAGATGACGTGCTCCATTGAAATATGAGAGTAAGATAGGTGGAACCATATACTAGATCTCTCTTTGATTATTCTCATTTGGTATGGCCTATATGGTATATATGGGGTCTTGAAAAAAATCATCGATGCATAAAAAATAGAAGTGGGTTTACCCAACACTTAGATTCATGTCCTTTGCAAAAATCAATTGTTTGCTTTGTTGTCTCTAGACTATTATAGCAAGATTGTGTATTACAACCCCTTTTCCCTAACTTCAAATTTAACACTTTTTTTTTGTCATGAGAGGGGTATCATGTCAATATACTAGGTAGAAATATAAAGGGGTATTAAAAATGTAAATGAAAAAATGGATACATACAATATATAGTGAAAATAAGGGTTTTTTAAAATTGCGAAGGCATATTGGGAGGGGGGTAAAAAAATGATTTTAGGAAGTATTTTCCAATATTTACTGAAATTAGGGGTATTGTTTCATATGGCACAAACGAATGTGCTATGCTAGAGATTCATTGAGTGAAGCCCTCATGGTTTGGACCCAAGCCTAACATGATCCTTTATCATTATCTAGCTCCTAGATAAATTGAATTTCGTTATGTTTCACATCCTTTATACATAAGTTGTTGGCTCATATCCTGTAAGTCTTATTAAGCATGCACATACCTTATCAAAAAGTGGGCCACCTATCTTATGCATATGAGGAACATACCCTCTTTCTCTTTTTCTAGAGCTCCTCCACCATCCAAGCTCTACATGTACCCTTTTTAGGTAATCATGATGCCCATGATACTCTTGATTTTATCATTTAACTCTTTACACCAAGTTCAAGAAACTTGGTATTCATTCACCCATACAATTTTGTCATTTGAAGCTGAAGGAATTTTCTCTATGATGACCTCAAAATTGAACAAAAGCACATTTGAAAACATAAGCCTGATGTTATATAATAATTTCCAAATATTTAGAGATAAACTGGGAAATATATGGATATGATTATATTCCCCTTTAGAATATCTTTTCAATGAGTGTACTCTTTCCAAACTCTGAGTATGAAACTAGGAGTCAAAGCTCCCATAAGTTCATGCACATTACCTTTAAACCCAAGAATACAACTCTCTATCCTAATTTTATTTCCATCCACTTCTACAATAGAAACATGAACCTTATGATATCATGTTACCCTAACCTACAAGTTTCCCATGTCCTTCTCACTCTCAATTGGACCGACAAAAATTATACAACTCTATCATAGGGATGTAACATGATCTTTCATACCACTTTGTTATGTACTCATCCCCCTCAGTAGTTGTAATAGGGAAGAGGGTACATCTTTTTTGTCTTTTCCCATCAGCTTAACCTTTTTGGGGTTCCACTAATCCATTATTCCACTTCAAATGGCATCACTTTAGCTCATTCAAAGTAGCACATCCATAGATATTCGTTAGGCCTAGTATACAAATCACCTCAATTTGTCCCTAAAAATAAATATACACATAGGACTATTCATTAGGCCTCTTTCAAATAAATGGTTGGGTACTTTTGAAAATATCATCATGTCCTTCTTAAATATGTGTCCAATACACAAGAAAAAGATATCGAACTTATTCAGAAGATGGATATCGGTTGATTTAAAAAAGACCCACTTGATAGACCATGAGGCCTATTCAAATAATATCTTTCAAATTCTCCTAGTAGGTCATTAGGTCACTCTGAAAGAACAAATTTTGAATACCCTTGATAGGTCAGTAGGGAACCTTGAAACAACATATTTTGAAAACCCCTAATAGAACATCAAGGCTGTTGAAAAGAAAAACCTTTGAACACCCCCAATAATCCATTGGTCCAACTCAAAATATAATCTTTTAGTTACCTCTGATACACCAGCATGCCACTATAAAATAAAAAAATTGAACATCTCTGATAGCCTGTCAACCAACTAAAATTATCATATTTTGACTACCCTTGAAATACCCTTAGGAGAGTACAAAATAAGAATATTCAAACACCCCCAATAGGTTGTTGGTTTAGTTTAAAAGAACAACATTCAAATGTACCCAATATGCAATAGAGCCAATTCAAAATAACAATGTTTGAATGGCGTTGATACACCATTGAGTCTCTTTGAACATAAAAAATAGGGCTTCTACCCATTCAAATAAATACTTATATTTACATATAGGCCAAGAAAACTAACTCGGAAAAACCCTTTAAAGTAAAAACCAAAGGGCCACAGTAATTGTCATTCTGAATCAATACTTGGAACCCACAAAAGGGCCTAGTCCCGATGCTAGTATCTTGGTTTGAACACCAATATACACAACAATTCAAAGTGGATCCGACCCATGCCATCTAACTTTCAATGCATAAAAAAAGTCAAAGGCATAAAATGAATTCAAATGCAATTACATTGAAGTAATTTGAATTACAAAGGCACACAACTTATCAACGTGGTCCCATCACACACACATAAAACTTGAATGTAGAAGGGAATTCAAGCTAGATAATATATCCTACCTTTGGGTTTGCATCCATAGATGATTTCTTATGGTAGGTTGGAAAATTTCTCGTCGGATTTTTTCCTTGGAAAAGCTTATTTAGAAGACAAGTGTTTTCATCTTTGTGTTTGAATTCCTATTTAAATTCTTGTATGAGGAAGTTACGCCTCCCACAAGTTGATCTATCTAGTCCACCATCTAAAATTCAATGAAGCATAGGATATTTAGGTCTACAAAATTCAAATGGAGAGTGGATTGTAGAAGAGAGAGAAACAATTCAGTAACTTTGATCAATAATTCATGGCAAATAAAACACTCATGAGACCAATAATTGGAATAATAATAATATATCCATTAGTTAGTATGAAATAAGTAATACAATGGTAATACATATAGGAGAATTAGAATGCCTAATATATGATTCGAATTTACCAACCTCGACTGACTCCAGAGCTAACCCTGTGTGGGAAAATCACCACTAGAGCTCACTAATGAAACTATGGATTAGTAAAACAGTTCACACTCAATTAACTGATGTAGGTAGGTGAGAAAATGCGCTCTAACTCCCTTGAATCATGGAAACTAGCACTAGGATGATTGAGAGTGATATAACTAATGGGAATCTGAGCATAAATGGACTTAATTGAATACCTACCAGGGTCAATTGTTGGAGACTGTTGATGGAATTTAGTGGGTTCCTAAATTATAGGGATTGGTACATGAGGCACCTAAACTCATGCAGAGAGATGCAGTGAGTGGTAGGTGGGCCCTATGTGTGTCACCCATGCACTAGTGGAGTGATGAAGACCCCCTAAGCTAAGAAAATCTACAAATAGACTGTGTAGTCAAAGGAAGGATTAATAGTAATCCTAACAACCCCCCTTAATCCTGACTTTGGACAACCTAGTCCCTGGAAACTAAGACCAAAGATTACCTATACAAGCTAAATGCAAAAAATAATAAATGCTTAACAAAACTGAGGAAATGGGGAAAACCTCATGGGAACCCCCCCTCAGAAAAAGTAGGAAAAACCAGGATCAAGATTTCATACTAAGAAAAAGAAATTATTCTTGAGTAAAAACTTGGGAAAATATTTCTACAATCTGCATCTTTGTGAAGCAGTAATGCAGTGTGATGGTTCTTGAGTCCACCAGGTTCTTGGGACCGTGCATGTGAACTTTTCCGTATTCTTCCAATATGGTGATAGATAGGAGAAGGAATGTTTCCTTTTGTCTCTTCTTTCTGGAGGAAGAGTGGCATGATCCAATTTGTTCTTCGGTGAGCATAATTCTTGATCGGACCTTACCATTATGTAGCATCTCTCTGGGAGCTTGTTGCACTTGTATGGAAGAAGTGAATTTCCTTGAAATAGTGAAAGGATCTATTTTTGAAATTTGGATCTTGTTCTTCTCATGTTAGATGACTCTCTAGTGATGTTCCTAGCTTCCTCAATAACCTTTTGATCCCACTTAGGCCTAGGATTGGGATTAGGGATTGGATATGGACTTGGATCACTATGAACTTCATCTTCAATTTCATAAAATGATTCAGTTAGGTCCACTGCTTCAGATTCTGAATCTGAAACAATAATGGAAACATTATCATATGTAAAAAGTTTAGGTAGAATGGTTTTACCTTCCCTTTCAAATGGCAGCTGAGATTGCACTGGATCTGAGTATGACATAAAGTGTGAGAATTCATATGCCTTGGAGGCATGGTTTGCAACACCTTTCGCTATAAGGTTCCCACTAGTTGATATATTTGAGATCTCCACTAAGTCAGAACGAAATACAACTCGCTTAGGTGAGCCTATATGAGTCATCTCGTATACATATGACAAATTTGCAGCTAAGGAGGGAATATAGAGTACATTTTTTAACACTCCATGCTTTAAATTGATTAAACCCTTTCCTTTAGCTCAAATTTGAGTGTCATCACCCATGTGAATACTCAGACCATCAATAATTTGTAATGAAGAGAATGATTCTCTGGATGCAACCATATGATTGGAGGCTCTTGAATCAATGAGAAAGGCATGTGATTTTGAACAACTAGCCTTCAGTGCATAGCATCTCTCATCATGATCTTCAGTCTTGTCTTTAGAGTCAAGCTTCCTTGCACCTTCAGGGAAGGAAATTTTATGTTGCTCAAGGAGTTTTGTTATTTGATCTATGGCCTTCTTCACACAATATTTCTATGTATGGTTTTCGTTCTTATAGTAGGAGCACTTTCCCTTGTCATACCTTTAACATTTGTCCTTCCTAGAGCCCGAGGCTTCATTTGATGGATCAAGCTCTTATTTAGGTTCAAATTCAGTGTTCCTTTTCTCTTTGCCTTTATGATTCCTCCTTGATTGCACATTACTTGTCTCACCAACTAAGAGAGCTTGATTTGGAGAGGCTCTAAGATCTCCCATCTATATCAACTTGCCTTATTCCTATATTAGAGACTCAATGAAGGCATCAAGGGATGGAATTCACCAATTAGGAGTAGTGAGTCTCCCAAAATGAAAGGTAGATACAAAGACTGAGAATTATGAGCCAATTTTGCTCGGTATGGAAAGCACGAATTGCTCATCCTTCTTCTCAATCCCATATTGCTTGCATTGCATGACCAATGATTTGAATCTTGAGAAAAATTGTTGTACAGTTTCAAAGTTACTAGGTTGTAGTGCTACCATCCCATTCTCCAGGATATGGCCCCTCAGCTCATCCTGTTTTCCAAATAAGGATTGGAGCTTATCCCCTACTTATTTTGGAGTCTTCAGTCCATCAACATGGAACATTAGCTCCATGGATATGTGGATGCACATGAATCCAAAATCTTCATCAAGCTTATTCAAATACTTTGATTTTTCAAGATACTACTAAGGTTCGACTTCTCTACCAATGGTGACCCTGTACAAGCCCTTGTTGCGTAAGACAATCTCTATATGTGCCCTGCAATCAAGGTAATTAAAGGGTGTAAGGATTATGTGAGTTAGACCTGCTGAATTATCCATTTCACAGCTCCAAGAACAACAAATTTTTCAAGAAATATTTGAATGTACCTGCCAAAAAACTGTAAAACACTTCACTTCTCTATCAAAATAGACCAAACACTCTCCACTTCAACATGTGCACTTTCTCTGGGTGCATCACACATGGATAGACTTCTCTAGACAAAATCTAGAGGGAGCAAGGCTATAACTCCATAATTTATGTGGAACCCAATTGCTTTTGGTGCATTAATGGAAGTTTCTGAGGTTTGTTGTTGGCATAAATACCTTCTCTAATACCATGTAAAATTCAATGAAGCATAGGATCTTCATGCCTGCATAATTCAAATGGAGAATGGATTATAGAAGAGAGAGAAACAATTCAGTAACTCTGATTAATAATTCATGGCAAATAAAACACTCATGAGACCAATAATTGGAATAATAATCATATACCCATTAATCAGTATGCAATAAGTAATACAATGGTAATACATATAGGAGAATTGGAATGCCTAGGATAGGATTCGAATTTAACAACCTAGATTGACTCCGGAGCTAACTCAATGTGGGAAAATCACCACTAGATCTCACTAATGTAACTTTGGATCACTAAAACAATTCACACTCAGTTAAGTGATGTAGGTAGGTGAGAAAATGCACCCTACTTCCCTTGAATCATGGAAATCAGTGCTAGGATGACTGAGAGTGATCTAACTAATGGGAATCAGAGCATAATTAGACTTAACTTAATACCTACTAGGGTCAACTGCTGGAGACTTTCGGTGGCACTTAGAGTGGGTTCCTAAATTATAGGGATTGGTCCCTGGAGAACCTAAACTCATGTAGATAGGCACAACGAGTGGTAGGTGGCCCCTAGGTGTGTCCCCCATGCACTAGTGGAGTGATGCGAACCTCTTAATCTAGGAAAATTGACAAATAGACTATGTGGTAAAAGGGAGGATTAATAATAATCCTAACACATCATACTACCAAGTGGATTCCATGTTAGCTCTCATTTTCCACACATGTGGAGCTAGTCACATGTGGAACTTCAAGAATATTCTAGATCATGGTCCAAAACACTAACCCTAATCAAAATTTGAGGAATGTGCAAACCCTAAAATTAACCCTAGATGACTATCGGGCTATGTTAAATACCGCTACATTAGGAGGAGACAAGGTTCCATTATGATGATGTTATTGTATTGTTCCATAGCTGGTCAACAATGAGAGAGTGGATATTAGAGCATAACATAGGAAGTAAGATCATCTATAGTAGTCGCGCAGGCCACAATGTTAGAGGTAACTCCATAGTGAGTACCACATTCTTTGTATTTGTGTTTCATATCAGAGAAGAAAAGAGAAAGGCATAGTCCTCACTTCTGGATGGGTTTTCCCCCATGGTGGGTTTTCCCAAGGTATATCTTGTGTTGTTTGTGTGGGTATGTTATTTTGCTTTAGTTATTTTGCTTTCAGATCTAGTTTATTTGTCATTTTGTGGAATTAAGTTGTAGTATCTATTGTGACAAATTGTTCTAGTGGAATATCCATAGCAATTTATGAATCAAGAAAAGAAGAATAAAATGGAATAGAATGGAATGGTCACACTGCAAGTTTTTGCAAAGGCATTTAGTGTTACAAGATTTGGAAAAATAAATAGAAAAACCTCTGCTATAGATAATGGGGGGTTTGGTAGAGGTCAATAATGGATGATCACTATAACTTAAAAAAACTAGGCAGCTGAAGGTTATAGCAAATATTTTTTTTATCGGTGCTCATATATCACATGAATGCATTAGTGCATCATAAATATATATGCATCGGTGCATTGTAAACATACAAACATTGACACATAGAATTTTAATGTTTTTTTTTTGACAGAAACGGGTAGTGTTATCCCTAAAGTTGGACCTAGACTACAAGGGATCCAAGCTTAAGGAAATCTTAAGTCTGATAAAGACTAAATCAAAATAAAATCAAATCACAATATAAACTAAAACAA
>LPNX010345012.1:43989-66000 GCA_001517045.1 Pseudotsuga menziesii | reverse complement strand
ACTTAGTTTAGTATGAATTACATGTTTATATAGATTTTGATTAAAAATTTGGGTGGGAAAGACATTAAAGTTTGTAGTTGGAGTCTCATTAATTTTTGAATTCACCCGCGGGCTTTTGCTTTAAAGGACCTCGACCGAGCTAATACCTCGGTCGAGGTATTAACAAGACCTCGACCGAGGGTTTGTTAAACCCTCGGTCGAGGGCTTTACAAACCCTCGGTCGAGGTCTTGTTAATACCTCAACCAAGGTATTTAAATACCTCAGTCGAGGTTCATACCTCGGTCGAGGGCTTAAAAAAATAGACTTATCCCACATTCAAACAAATGGAAAATTTCCTGTGCCTTCAAGAGGTGTAAACCCTACCATTCCTAGCACATAACTGAGCGGAGTTGATACCGATAGATTCACCAACGAATCTTCTATCCATTGACGTATCATACATGCATTTTGGCATTCATATGATATTTATTTTTTAATTACTTCTAAAACTTATACTTAGAAAACCACACTGCAACTTTGAAGCAGCTCAAAGAAAAATCCGCAGAGTTAAAAATACACAGCCAAAAAATTCTTTAAAATGCACACATCACATATCGACATGTCCTCTTCAAAAGGGCATCTTTGGTTTTTCAATTTTTGAAAAAATAGAAAAAATTTCTTTACGTGGACAAATATGTGTTTAAAACGATGCTGAAATCGAATGTGGTCACTTTCGAAAAATAATAAATAATTGTATGATGCGAAAAAAATTAACAAAAAAATATGCACATCACACTGCATTTTATGTAGATCATGCTCATATATATATATTTTTAAAATTATTAATGCAAGATTGAATTACTCTACATGGACACGAGCCACTTATTAGCTTCTTTAAATTTTTAAGGTCACACAGTTCATTAAATGCAAAAATTCACACATCAAATGACATCGAAATATTTTTAAAAAAATATCACTATGAAGCCAACATAATATTCTACAATTTGATTTTTTACTGCAAGTCAAAATTCACATGGCATATATGCGTTTTGAGGGCTTCTATCTAGCACATGAGTAAAAAATCAGGTTTTCATCCCCAAATTTGGCCAAAAAGTGTTACCCATCTTCATGGAATCACCCGTAAGTGATCATGTCATAGCATAATTGGTTTTCTGAAAGATGGCTTTGTGGTGGAATATAGCATGACATGTGCGATGAAAATTTTATCTCCTTCCATGATGCATGTTTTATTGTGATTTCTAAAGATCACTTATGCATAAAATTGGATCATCTTCGCTCTTGTAAAAATTAAGCACTAATCAGGCAGCAAAATTGTGAAAGCATCGAAAAAGATAAATTGCAAAAAGCACGTGCTTCGCAAATCAAATACAAAATAAAGTGAAATGTGTTTTTACCTGTCAATCATTGCGTGCCTTTAGACAAGAGCTGTGACTTCCAAAAGCATGTTAGTATGGAAACATGATTCAAATGCTTCATGAATTCGAAATGTCCATTTTTATGATTTTTATTTGTTTACCTAATTTTGTGTTGTTAAACAAGCAAAATTTTCTAAGTTTTATTTAAAATCCTTTTATTATTACTTCTGAATTGTTTTTATATATTTTTAAATTTGATTTATTTACAAAAAAACCAACAGTATATTTTTATGTGTTTTTAAGTTTGATAAGTTTATAAATATATATAGATATCAAATAATTTAAGTTTTATTATATTAATGTTTTATTTTTATAAAAAGCTTTTTAATTGTTTTGAAATTAGAACAAAAATAAAAACAAAAAGAAACTCCTAAGTGACCCTATCATGCAAAACTGCTTCAAAGCAACAATGAGACATTCTACAAAGATACGTTTGTTACTTTATTATTTATTTATATATTTTTTTTCAATTATTATTATTATTTTTTATTAAAAAAATTTCAAAACAAAAACAAACTAATGTTTTTTTAAGTGTCTTTTATTATTATTAAATTTGGATTTTGTTTTGTTTTCCATATATATATTGTTTGTTTGTTTATTTTTTTCTTATTTTATTGTCATTTTGTGTTGTAAAAAAAAAAAAAATCAAAAGTCTTTTGACCTCCATTAAGTGCTTCAATGATAAAGTTCAAAATATGAATTAAAAAAAAGTATAACCCTTACTATTATTATAAACCAACAAAAACTAAAACTTTTATTAACATTATGAACCAACTAAATGTTGAACTCTTTCCCATGTTAATTTATAATTTGGATCTAAGTATTATTACAAGTGAAAGCATGGAGTTGTGTATGTATTATTTTTTATGAACTTCGTCGAAACTTTGATAAAATAAATTTACTCTATTAATAAAAAATGAAATGGAGCAAATTTATATAATTTAACAGAAATTCTTTCTACCGGGTATTAATGGGAATCAACATATTCTTATTATTCTTTATTTCTTCACGATAAATATTTCAAAGCCACATAAACTTGTATCAAGAACTATGTTATGAAATAGCAAGTTATGATGCAATAGATATTACAATGAAGAAGAAAAAGGTACTTCTTCAAGGTTAATTTATTCTACAATTGGATAAACCAAGAATGCTAGCAAAATTGAGATATCAAAATTTTAGCACTTTAAGCCCAAATAGAGAGGATATGAATGTAATAGATGAATAGAATAAGTAACTGCACTAATCAGTAATCTTGGCACCATATCTTGAGCAAAGATCATGTAGTGTATGGACACCTTATGTGTAGCCTCGAGATCGAGCATTCAATGGTCTAAAACTCAGCATTACAGAAATAGCGAATGGCCTACATCTAATTGTTTAAATTGTACATATGGTAGCAGAGAATAAAGGATTTTTGGAATCAAAATTAGAAAAAAACATGATACATACACATATATTTATGCCCAGCCAATAAAATAAAATAATGATGGTTTAAAAACTATCTAAGCGTAAAAATACGTTCTTTTGAATTCTATGCTCGATTTGTGAGATGGTTTCATCAAAATTTGAAGAGTATTTGGCGAGAAAAATGCAGACTAATGTTTTAGAATCCTCAATAGGATATGCGATGTGTATCAGATAACAGACAAGACAATTTCTTTAAAGAAAATGGAAAATAAATCTGATAGATGTTTTTTCACTTCATATTTTACATTGTCATCTACTCCAAGGGGAAGTGCATCATCATGTTCAACAAGCGTATACTCTACCTGCTCTTGTATAGAGGCTTTGAGTTCATCTAGAAAAGCTGGAAAATCAAACCATTTTTTGTCAACTGAAATTGCAGCATGTATTGCAGAGAGAGACACGTCTCTTACAACATTTGGGTCAATTGGTTGGATTCTAGTGAGGATGGGAATGACTTCTGAGATTCCTAGAAGTAAACTTCAATACAATTCCGAAAAACCTAGAAATTGATATAAGGGCCAGTCATCTAAAAGATGCTCCGCAAAATACTTGTTTTGTTTTACTAAAATTTTTGAATGGCAATAAAACCAGTCGTCTCTGCCATCGCTTGTCCTCAATCTCACAATCGTGTGAACTTGATGTTGAGATAGGAGAAGTGTATGCAAATAATAACAATGGATTGGTGTAATGTCCCCAAAATTTGAAAATAATATTATTTTTATTAGGCTATTCATTTACTGCCTCAGCTGGACATTATTTAGCTCTGCGGAATGTGTCGTACTTTGTTTGTTGTACTGAATGTCGTAAGTTGTTCTTGCATCTTACTTTCATATTTCCATATGTGGTTATTAATGTAATACTTATGTTGTCATGATGTTGATTACTATCTTAATCTATGGTTATGCACTTACATGTATGTTAATTGTTTTGATTACGTACTCATTGGTTATAACATTTGATTACTGTTGTATAAACAATTCTGACTTAACTTGTTATTGAAAGAGGGGTGGAGTGGCGGGACTTGTTTTCCCTTGTAAAAACCTAAGAGGTAATTGTTTTCTACTTGTCACTGTGGCCCACAGGGTCGTAACCTAGGGACCAATATGATATCACGTCCATCCATATTGGGGGGTTAAAAATAAAGAACTTACAAGCCAATATATTGGTGGTATATTAGGGGTAAAAAGGGTTTTTTTTAACTATATAAATATGAAATATGTTGGGGGATATTTTATTTCACAATCCTGCCCGCACCTCCACCATAAGCCTACGTGCACTCTGCGTGATGCTATATAGGGTTTTCCTGTGGTTTTTCTCCATCGTTTTTTCTTGGTTTTTCTCCATCCTGTTTTCTGGATAATGAGGGCATTTTTTCAAATTGTAGTAGTGTTGGTCCTTGGGTTTTCTCCACCGTGTTTTCTGGATAACGAGGGCATTTTTTTTGGTGCATAGCAGTGTTAGTCCTTGGGTTTTCACCATCATGTTTTTTGGATAACGAGGGAATTTTTTCTGGTGTGTAGCAGTGTTGGTCCTCTGGTGCATAGAAATTTTCAACATTTTTTTCCACTGTGGTGCATAGCATTGTTGGTCCACTGGTGCATAGCATTTTTTCACCATTTTTTGGTTGTGGGTTTGTGGTGGGTTTCTCTGGTGCATACCAATGTTGGAGGAGGCACGTTGGAGAGCCACTGCATAGCATTCTTGGAGGTAAGGTATAATGTGTTTAATCTCTGATGAAAAATGCCTTTTAGTTCTTTTATTTATGGGGGGCTCTGTTCCACATAGCTGAGTGATTACTCAACTGAGCTTTGGGATTGAAAGAGAACCACCGCTTGTTAGAGCTTTGGGTGCTTGTTAGCCCTCAGTGATGACTGTGACTGACAAGTCTCATAATTCAATTGGCCACTGACATGTATGGCATCTCTTTAATACCGTCACATGCCCCAAATTTGCAAAAAAAAAAAAGAAATTTTATATTATTTGATTCTATTTGAGGACAATATGTTAAATTTTATGCTAAGTTGTAATTGATGATTCATCAAAGTTAAGGATATTTAATGTAATTCTGAATAATTTAATTATAAATAAATAAAGGAGGAGAAAACAGCTTAGGAGAGCTATTAAAAGAGTGGTCAAATTGGTGGAGGAGACTGGGTGGAGAGCAAACTGACATGTGGCAGCATCCTCAAGCCACTTCCAACTATTGCAGGTGGCAACCTCCCAACAATTGGGGTCATGATTCCCCAAGAAAGTGGAATCAGAGCAGGTGGCTCAATTAATAAAAAATGACCGAAAAGACCTAAGCAATCTTTATAAAAATTCCCATTGAAGAGAGTTGAGGCTGCTCATTTCTAGAGAGGTGATCATTCAGGTGAGTGAATGTACTTCAGAGAAATTCAATGGAAGGTAATTGTGGAAAGTGTTGAGGGGATAACTACTGAATGATCTAGTGTAGCTTTTAAGCTGAAATATCTTACTGCTGAGAGCAGAGTGTTTTACTGAGATATTAGACCAGTATACTGTTTGAATTCTCCACCAGTTCTCAGCCAAGAAGACCACGAACAAGCTCAGGGGTCCTGAGGAAGCATTGTTTGAGCGCTCTCTAGGAGATTGGCAGGGACGAACGACCTCCTAACGCTATTGTCGTCTGTCCTAAACAGGTTCTACATTATTTTGTTTTACTGTGTTAGATAGATAAATCTGAGCCTGACTGTTATATGAATGTTAAATATGCAGTTTGTAAAATGTTAGAAACTAGTAGTCTTTTAAAAATGATTGAAGAAATGAACTTGATTAGAAAAGTAATGTGTTAGAATAGAAATAATTTCTAGACTGTGTTTTTCCACACCTAGAAAACCAGGCAGTACTCTATCACAGGTAGAATGTTTAAATAGATAAGAGAATGTTATGGTAGATAAGATTGTGTATTTACATATAGTAGAACAATTTTATTCATGTTAAAATATTAAGGAGGTTAAACTGTGTTATGATATGTTTATGTTTCTCTATTTTCACTTAGTACCTGAATGAAATACAACAGAAAAACCACATTAGAGTTGCAATGATTACATACAGTTAAATAAATAAACAAGCTACTAATCACCTAGTTTATTTTCTAACAATATCTACTAAATCTAAGACTAATATTTATTATAAACTAAATAGGGTTATATTAAAAGTACTTAAATTATAAAGAGTAAACTGAGTTACAGAGTCTATACTATATATTTTCAAAGAACTCTGAGTAAATTCTACCTGTGAGTTTGGTAAATAAAAACAATAAGAATATAATTAATAACTGGAATAAAACTAAATATTTACCTATGCAAAAAATATTTTATAATTATCAAGACAGGCATATACTTGTAAATGTAAAACTGTAGGGTCAAAACCCTAACCATTTTATTTAACTACTATAAATAAAAACATCTAAGTTGCAAAACCATTTACTTGGATATTTATATAAAGAACTTAATTAGACAAGGGTTTCATTTCAGAAAAAACCTAGCTTGTATTTTCCGAACAAGTAAGTTAATATTATAAATTACACACTATGACTGAGTTATAGTCTTAAATAATAACAATAATTTATTTACAAAAGATATTTAAATAGTAATGTTCTTCATTAATAGTCAAATAGGAAAAACCCTAATGTACACAGAGTTACAATATACAAGATTACTGCAAAAACGAGACAGAGCTCGAAGTAAAATCTTTCTTAAAACCCAATGTATTACATTGATAGGCTGTAAGGCTACAAACTTAACCAGATTACAACACTCAGCTCAGGGCCAATGTACCCAGCATCGTGGCATGGGTTTTAAAACAAAATTAACATTCAAGTTATTAAAACCTTCATTACTGTTTATCCTTTATAAGTCAAGAGAAGAGTATTACAAGTCATGGCATCGAAGCTGGAGCCACCCTGCTATATGCAAGGTTTTAATTTGATTGGAACCAGGAATGTGAGGAAAGCTTTAAAAAGTTAAAAACTTTATTAACCAGCGCACCTATTTTAAGAATCGCTGATCCAAATAAAGATTTTGTAGTGTGCACTAATGCTTGCAATGATGGTTTAAACAGGCGTTCTGACTCAAAAAGGGCATGTTATTGCCTATGAGTCTACGAAACTAAAAATTCATGAAAAGAATTACGCAACTTATGATTTGGAATTAGCTGTTGTTATACATGCTCTAAAGATGTGCCGTCATCACCTAATTGGAAGAAAATTTATTCTAATGACTGATAATAAACGATTAAAATATCTGTTAGATCAACCTAATCTAAATGCCAGAAAATCTAGGTGGCTAGCTTTTCTAAGTGAGTATGATTTTGAAATTCATCACATTAAAGCTAAAGAAAATAAAGTTGTTGGTGCATTAAGTAGGAATGCAAGGCTGAACTTCATAGCAGTTATCAACAGTTATAAAACAGATCTGGATGAACAGCTTAAAGTGGGGGATAGAATAAGATGAAATTTACCAAAACTTACAAGCTAAAATGAAAGAAAATCCAACAGAAAGCTTAAGTAAAGGGTACATTTTAAATGAAAAAGGATTTTTACTGTATAAAGACAGAATGTATGTACCTAATGTACCTAAAGTTAAGTTATTAATTTTTTATGAAATCCATAAAACTTTATACTCAGGTCATCAAGGCTATCAAAAGACTATAACTATGTTAAGAAAAGAATATTTTTGGCCAAACATGAAGAATGAACTGGAAGAGTATATCGCTAGGTGTTTTGAATGTCAGCAAATGAAAACTGAACATCGACACCCTACTGAATTACTTTAGCCATTTCCCATTCCTAGCTGGAAACGGGAGATAATTAGTCTCGATTTTTTTACTGGACTGCCTAAAACTCAGAATTTAAATGACTCCATCATGGTAGTGGTTGATAAATTAAGTAAAGTAGCCCACTATATACCTGTTAAACTACGCATAAAGCTGCAAACATAGCTGATATCTTTCTAAAGCAAATTTTCTGACTGCGTGGAATACCGAAAGTTATAATTTCAGATAGAGATCCTAAATTTACAGGTAACTTTTGGAAATATCTGTTTAAATGATTAAACACTACACTAAATTTTAGTACTTCGTTCCATCCTCAAACCGATGGACAGACTGAAAGAGTAAACCAAGTACTGGAAGATTTATTAAGAATGTATGTCAAAGACCAGTGAGGTAAATGGGAGGATTATTTGCATCTGGTAGAATTTGCTTATAATAATAATTATCAAGCATCAGCCAAATTTAGTCCTTTCGAAATATTGTATGGAAGGAAATGTAATACTCCTATCTCCTGGAGTAATCTGGTGGATAGATTAGTATTAGGTACTCAACTATTAAAGGAAATGGAATAAATTGTAAAACAGGTACAAGGTAATCTGAAAATTGCACAGGATCGACAGAAAAGTCAAGCAGACCTTACAAGAACTCCAAAGGAGTTTCAGGTAGGTGAACATGTGTTCATCAAGGTGAGGCTTAAAACGAGCTCTCTAAGATTGGGTAGTTGTGAAAAACTAGCACCTTGTTACTGTGGTCCATTTGAGATACTATCCAGGATTGGACAAGTAGCTTATCAATTAGCATTACCACCAAATTTAAGAGTACATAATGTTTTTTACATTTATGTATTAAAGAAATATGTTCATGATGCTACTCATGTTGCTAACTGGAATGATGTACAAGTGGAACCAAAAGGAGATTTTCTGGTGGAACCGGACTGTATCCTCGGACGGAGGGAGATCACACTTTGGAACCGTACCATTGGTCAGGTGAAGGTGCAATGGAAGCACCTTAGTCCAAAAGAAGCCACCTGAGAATTGGAAAGTAATATGCGGGATGCATATCCAATTTTGTTCCAGGGGAATTCTGAGGATGAAGAATCAATAACTCGAGGACGATGTTATACTTTAAGGGGGATTGTATGTCACATGCCCCAATTTTGCCAAAAAAAACAATTTTATATTATTTGATTTTATTTGAGGAAAATATGTTAAATTTTATGCTAAGTTGTAATTGATGACTCAGCAGAGTCAAGGATATTTAATGTAATTCTGAATATTTTAATTATCAATAAATAAAGGAGGAGACAATAGCTTAGGAGAGTTGTTAAAAGAGTGTTTACTGGTCAAATTGGTGGAGGATACTGGGTGGAGAGAAAAATGACATGTGGAAGCATCCTCAAACCACTTCCAACTATTGCAGGTGGCAACCTCCCTACAATTGGGGTCATGATTCCCTAAGAAAGTGGAATCAGAGCAGGTGGCTCAATTAATAAAAACTGACCCAAAAGACCTAGGCATTATTTATAAAAATTCCCATTGAAGAGAACCGAGGCTGCTCATTTCTAGAGAGGTGATCATTCAGGTGAATGAATGTACTTCAGAGAAATTCAATGGAAGGGAATTGTGGAAAGTGTTGAGGGGATAACTGCTGAAAGATCTTACTACTGAGAGCAGAGTGTTTTACTGAGATATTGGACCAATCTACTATTTGCATTTTCCACCAGTTCTCAGCCAAGAAGACCAAGAACAGGCTCGGGGGTCCTGAGGAAGTGCTGTTTGGGCGCTCTCCAGGAGATTGGCAAGGAGGAATGGCCTCCTAACATTATTATCGTCTGTCCTAAACAGGTTCTACATTATTTTGTTTTACTGTGTTAGATAGATAAATCTGAGTCTGACTGTTATATGAATGTTAAATATTCAGTTTGTAAAATGTTAGAAACTAGTAGTCTTTTAAAAATGATTGAAGAAATGAACTTGATTAGAAAAGTAATGTGTTAGAATAGAAATAATTTTTAGACTGTGTTTTTCCACACCTGGAAAACCAGGCAGTACTCTAGCACTGGTAGAATGTTTAAATAGATAAGAGAATGTTATGGTAGATAAGATTGTGTATTTACAGACAGTAGAACAATTTTATTCATGTTAAAATATTAAGCAGGTTAAACTGTGTTATGATATATAAATGTTTCTTTGTTTACACTTAGTAACTGAATGAAATACAACCGAAAAACCACATTAGAGTTACAGTGATTACATACAGTTAAGTAAATAAACAAGCTCCTAATCACCTAGTTTATTTTCTAACAATATCTACTAAATCTAAGACTAATATTTATTATAAACTAAATAGGGTTATATTAAAAGTACTTAAATTATAAAGAGTAAACTGAGTTACAGAGTCTATACTATATCTTTTCAAAGAACTCTGAGTAAATTCTACCTATCAGTTTGGTAAATAAAAACAATGAGAATTTAATTAATAACTAGAATAAAACTAAATATTTACCTATGCAGAAACTATTTTATAATTATCAAGACATGCATATACCTGCAAAGGTAAAACTGCAGGGTCGAAACCCTAACCACTTTATTTAAATACTATAAATAAAAACATCTAAGTTGCAAAACCATTTACTTGGATATTTATATAAATAAACGGTTAGTCTACTATAGACTATTACAGTCCTTTCTGAAAACAAATGTACATTTACACAACACACTTGTAATAATAATTTAATGAGATTAACAAGTAGGAGCACCTAATCAATAATAAACTGAAGAACTTAATTAGACAAGGGTCTCGTTTCAGAAAAACCCTAGCTTGCATTATTCGAACAAGTAAGTTAATATTATAAATTACATACTATGACTGAGTTGAAGTCTTAAATAATAACAATAATTTATTTACAAAATATATTTAGACAGTAATGCTCTTCATTAATAGTCGAATAGGAAAAACCCTAATGTACACAGAGTTACAATATACAAGATTACTGCAAAAACGAGACAGAGCTCGAAGTAAAATCTTTCTTAAAACCCAATGTATTACATTGACAGGCCATAAGGCTGCAAACTTAACCAGATTACAACACTCAGCTCAGGGTTGGTGTACCCAGGATCATGGTATGGGTTTTAAAACAAAACTAACATTCAAGTTATTAAAACCTTCATTACTGTTTATCCTTTATAAGTCAAGAGAAGAGTATTACAAGTCACGGCATCAAAGTTGGAGCTACCCTGCTATATGCAAGTGTTTAATAATGAAAAACAAATCTTAAAACTAAATACCAAACATCCCAAGACTGGAGGAACCGAGGTCATAATTTCTTTCCAACCAAAACCATTTTCCCCTAAGTCTGTACAAGCAAGGAGTTACCACATTGTAACTGGGGCTTACCCGTAGGTATTGATGCTAATCCAAACTTAGAGAGCGTTCTTCTAAGCATAAGGGCGAGCTGTAACCTGGAAGTGAGTATCAAAACCTTGATTAGAAATTGAGTTATATAACTATAACTGTAATTTTAAAACTTCTAATATTTGTAAGGCTAATTATTTACCTAAAGGCAAAATATTTGGAATCCGAGGAGGATTTGAACCCTCACCACGAACAACAACTGGAAGATCAAACCCTCGTGCTCACCTATAACAGAGGGATCAGGGTTCAAAATGCATACTACATCGACGACTGGAGCAGGATTAAAGCTTTGACAATGGCCATGCAAGAAATTGACACTAAAAAATACTCATAGAGAACAACTATAAGCACAACAATGCAATGCATGCAGAGAGAAATCAAATGCAAACTGTATATATTTCCAATCTCACACTAGATTGGCAATGCTTCATTACACACAAGATGGCGGCTGGAAACGAGCACAAGCGAGCCCTCATGACCGCAGTGAACCAGACAATGCAAAGACCAAAACCATCAACAAAGAATGAGAGTTAGGGTTGCATAGTAGGTTTTTAAATCATGATTTGCATGGTGGTGGATGTTCCACGTGCCCACCAAATTATTCAGTCCACTGTGGGTCGATTTGTATAATTTCCACGACACTGTCGGGAACCAAACCATTGTTAATAATTTAAATAAGGACCACAATGATATTATAATTTACAAAGTCAAAACATATCTATTCATTGTTAAACCATGAAGTCCAGCTATGTCAAAGAACGAGATTTATATGGTATCATTAAACCTTATATGTTATAAACCTTGGAATCATCATTGGTAATGAACCAAAAGCATATTGCATTGATATCCTTGTTTTACAAAGACCTTATAATCTTTCTTAGTAAAACATTTATGAAGAGATCAATAGTATAGTAAAGGTTGTTGAACATGAGTTGATAGTATCACTATTGACCTTTTCTTTTTATAACCATAAACAATGCATATCTATGCCATTAGAACTAGTTTATGCAAACACTAATAGGTAAGAACTAGTTTATAAATCAACAAGGTGTGTATAAATATAATTAGTAATTACACCCTAGCATAACTCTTACTTTTGAGTGTAGTCTATAGTACTAAGAGTAAGATACACTTCTTGGAAGTACATGATCATTTGGTCTTCATAAGATACCAAAGCTCTGAGATGAGTCAAACCAAGATTAGATTAGACTTGGTAGAAAAGGATAGTAAAACTATTCAAGAATAAATCTAGTATCCCTTGTTATTATAAATAAATAATATAATAATGTAATGTTGTCAGATTACTTATATCATGAAGAAGTTTGGATGATAGAAATCACAACTTGACGACATTTGTGTGAATGATCATTTATAAGTATAATACAATATTAAGCTGATAAATTTCCTCTACTGAAGCTCAATTAAAAGTAGAGCAAAGGGTACATTTGTAATCTTGTTCTTAGAAGGCTTAGTCTTATTTCCATGCTGATAAGCAGGGTTTTAAATTTTAGAAATAATAACAGAAGTAAACTCTTGTGTCAGTAAAGGAATTGTTATACAAAATCATGAGCTCTATAAGTAACTTCGCTAGTAGCTAGAAAGAAGGACAGTCCAAAATAAAAGTCATACTAATGAAAAACATTGAGAATGGTGAGGTTACTGTTCTTCACAACATGAATTTAAAATACTGTCATAGTTGCAAAACAAGTAAAGAAAAGATACTTTACCTCGCAGTACCTTTGAATTCTATTAAGCAAAATTTTACTCTACCAGTATATTTATGCTAAAAGAAGTATATCTGGATTAATGCCTTAATAAACTCTTAGTGGTTCAAAATTTACCTGTCAAGCCTATAAGATCTAGAATTCTAGGTAAGTTAGCAATCGCTAAGTAAGCCCCGGTTAGAAAGTAACTTCTCACCTACTTGACAAAATCAAATCATCAGTATAGCTAGAAATAACTGAATGCGGATTATTTACATCACATATCAAAATTAAAATAATATTAATTTATATGTGTTTAAGTTAATCATTAGTTTGTTAACTATTTCATTTATCTGATTAACCGCTAGCAGTTAACAAACTGCGGCTATAAACAATTTATGTTACATCAAAAAAATTTAAACTTTTTTGTGAAAATTTGGGGTTTTGACAGATACCCTGTCGCAGTGTCATTCACCAATCTATATTCAACAGTCTCCTTAGCTATGCCTCGTACATTAGAGCCAACCCTTCCATGGAGTGGCTCTAATGTAAGTGGCAATCGGCGTGCATTATATATGCACTAACTTTTTTATTTTTCATCTGGATCCTAGGAACTTAACTGTTAAATCAAAACAACAAACTAGTTTCAATCAATATTCCATATAAGTACTTTGTCTTGTATTACTGTGATTAAAATTCTCTACAAACATACGGGTAAATATTTCACCTGGAAGCTATTCAGATTCTATACCTGAAGAAATGTACAAAGCATCATGTGTCTATACAAGTGAGGAAGCCATAATGAGTTGCCACATAGTTTGCTATCCTGCTATGATAAAAGCATCTTGGGGAGGTGGTGGCAAAGGAATTCAAAAGGTATGCGATCATTCACCAGGTGTTACTTTGTTGTTGAAGATGGCTGAAGCCTTGGCTACATTTTTTTGTATTGCTAGGAGTTTCCAGGGTTGGTTTCTAATATAAATGTTCTAATTAATCCAGGCTTTATAATTTCACCACTATTGTGAGATTTGTATGGCAAGTTGACTTCATCACCTCTCATAATAGATCCATTGATACCAGTTGTAAAACTCTACTAATTTTTCTTGAATAAGTAGTTCATTCTTGGAACAAAAATTTAAATAGATCAAGTAAAGAAAGGAAATATAATTTAACTATGAAAAAGGAAATACAAATATGTATCTCAAAGTGCTTCCTATAGTTTTATATGTGAAAACTATATACTGAAATCTAGGGAAAATGTTTATGCCCACAACCTTGAAATAGGTAGCCCCAATGACAAGTAACCCAAGCACGGACTATAATGATGATGAGAAAGTAGAGAAATAGGACAACACAGTTTGGACTTTGAACTAATCCTATAGGAAGCTTCATCAACACATAGATACCCACAAATGTGGTCATGACTTTTACTTCAGAGCCTTATGTGACAATGCTTATCTGGCACTGCTATGGTTACGACTCACAAGGCCTGTGATAATTTATAAGATATGTGTTGGGCATTCTAGGCATACAGGGTTTAGAATCTCTTCCCCCACTTTGAAGAATGGTTGTCCTATATGCGAAATTCTGAAATCTATTTTCAATATTCTTAACCTATTATATAATAAGAACAATTACCATACTTGTCAAGAAAAATATCGATAACATCCTTGATCTTCAACCAAGATGGATATAATCTTTAACTCTAGAAGATTAGAAGTTCATAAGATGTTTTGTGGCATCTATCTACCATGTGGCGTGTTCTACTAGCAATCAATTGTATCAAAATGTTCATCAATTTACCCATGTCTATTTATATCACAAGTATCACATTGTATTCCCATTACAGACATGATGGGTTAATCCCTCTTGTAGTTAGTTGCTTAGATGCTTGGGTTTCCATTTACAAAGTGGCATGCACATTTTCTTAAGAGAGTTGAAAGGCACATCAGTATACCTGCATAGCATAATTACCAATTCAACAGTCCTTAAAAGGAACTATGGTCCTTATTGGCAAAGCTTTGAATGTCTGTTAAAAACTCTCACTCATTCATCTTTTTGACTCCAAAGGATAGGTTGTGTCATTCTTTATACCCTACAATTGAAGTATTTTGAATTCAAACTAGTTGTCTCATATGTATTTTATAAGGATCAATGTTTCAAATTGGTCCCTCTCTTATATCTATTCTAGGTCATTACCCCTTAGGTTGTGTTGGGATTTTGCTAAGATTGCAGTCATATCATAGAGCTATATAATTTTATCTGCAGTACATTAAGTAGTTTGAACATTACATGTATAGAATCATGTTCTAAATCATTGCAGTTCTTGCAAACTGTATGGATTCTTTAGATCTACTAAACTAATTTCTTGAAGTTTATCTTAAGCACAAAGTCATCTACTGATGTGGCGATGTTCATGGTGTGTTCATGTGGCTTTGCTGATATGTCGATGCTGTCAACTGAAATATAAAATGGGCATTAACTTATAACAATTGCATAATTTGGGCTATGAAGCTTTGATTTCCTCATGTGTTCAGCCATGCTATGGCGTAGCCTTTTTCTAATATCTTTATGGAAAAAATCTAGAAAGTGTAATTGCAGAGCATCTTACTTTATAAATATCTTATATATGTTAGCTAGATTTAATTGGATAATGCATCTGATTAGGTCTTGGAAAATCAATGTTCTCTATGTAGGTTCATAATAATGAAGAAGTCAGAGCCCTATTTAAGCAAGTACAGGGAAAGGTTCTAGGTTCACCGATATTTATCATGAAGGTTGCATCTTAGGTACTAAAATAATTCAAGAAATAAAGAATGGCTGATTATGGAACTTGGATGACATTTCAGTTGTTGCATACACGCCACTTATAATGGTATTCATTATTGAACTGGAAATGGTTATTGATTTATGAGATTTTGTAGCCTAGTGAAGCATAGGTTTTTCTCTATTGTTATGTCTAATCCTATATGAGACAAGAGGTGGCAAAGTTTACTCTGGGCTTACTTTTCTATTTATTCATGAGCAGTTAATGCTTCTATAACACATCAGTAACATACATAACTCTACCTCTATAGAGTCGACATCTAGAAGTGCAGCTACTTTGTGACCAGCATGGAAATGTGGCAGCTTTGCATAGTCGTGACTGCAGTGTTGAAAGAAGGCACCAAAAGGATGGGATTTCTCTCCATTTGTCTTATATGAATTTTGTTTTTCAGTGAACTAGATTAGATGGAATATGATGTTAATGTATTTTTTATGTCCTGTCAAGTTAGACATCTTAATCACTATGTTGAATACTGTGTTACTCCCTTCCACTTTTGTTTTCTCTAGGATATAGCTCTCTTTGTTGTTTGCAATATCAAGCATTGCTTTTGTAACATTGTATAAAATTAATTTTGTTTAATCAAGATAATGAATTTATCAAAAATTTTGAAATCAAAATATATTCGACATTTACAATTGGTTGTTAAATTTATCAAGATTATTTTTCTGTCCACAGATGGAAAGGCCTGTTGGTTCCATGGAAATGCTAGCTTCTCGAAAAAATGGCAGACTAGGGCTTAACATCATCCAACTAAATTTGTTGTAGCAACGCCTTCCTCATTCTTGGATTTCAGTCCCATAAGGATGTGTCTTTGGCATACCTTTAGAGTCTGGTCATATTTTTTGAAGTGTGTGCTTTCACATTCTGTGGTTGAGTTTTACATGTGATCAAATAGATTATTTTCATGCATGGGCTAAGGATTATGCTACACTTGATAAGACACAGAGAAAAGAGAGATCTGAAGGTATCCATCATTATAGAAAGCGATGAATTAATATAAGATTTACACTTGTCTAATCTTGTTTTCTTTTTCTAAATGCAACTTTGTAGATAGTGACATACCATCCAATTTCATTGCTACAGTATCGTTTATCTTCACCTTAAATTTTGATGAGCCTGACACCTTTTAGGATGAAGGTTCAGTGCCATAATTTATAGGGGAAACTTGCTCATGCTCGCGAACAAACAACTGCTTAGCTAATTACCCTTGGATAAACTTCTTTGAGCTAGACTACCCATGATCTTTCTTAAGGCCTCTGCTATTTTTCTTTGTTGGGGTCGCACAAGATTTATTAACCTTGATTCCCTTTGACTTGTATTCATATTGCTCAGCCTCACCCTTTTGTGCATCATAAGCCTTGATAGGAGGTTTGCTAATTGAATTGACTTTCCTTGAAGCTAAATTTGAAACATATTGCTTCTTTGGAGAAGGCAGCACTGGTGTAGTCATGCTCTATAGCTTTTGTTCTTCCATTTTTGGATCAGCCAATGATTTAGTAGAAATTTTAGCATGTGCACTCCAGAAAGCCAAATGAATGCATTAATAGATCTAATAAATGATGTTCTTGCAGCAAGCTCACCTTCAGGCTCAAATATCTCAACAGAAGTGTCAAAAACACTAAAATATGTTGGAATGATGCAAGCCTTGTCCTGTACACTTGAGAATCTAGATTTAGATTATCCTGGGTGTGTACACTTGTATTCGATGTAGGGATGATTCAGGCCTTGTCCTGTACACTTGTATTCGATGAGTGTCTCATATTTGAATGTTGGACACATCAGGATGACTTTTGTATTTGTAGCAATTTGGAGAATGGTGTAATAGTTTCTATAATATGCACGGATCCATATACAGTGTCCAAGTTGACATGCATATACTGAATTAGATAGGCCTATTATTTAAAATTGCTACATGAAAATAAAGAGTGGGTCAACAGGGAAGAAGACAAATTGTTCACTGGGTAAAATTTGCAGTAAGATATTACAAATAGAGAAGTTGTGACCTTTGGCATATTTTTGTCATTGTGAACATCAATATTATTTCTTCGAACTTTGACTGTAGCTGTTATAGCTTATGTATGTTGTTTTAGAGGTATATAAAGAAAAGTTTAGGTGATGCTTTTTACTTGACTGAAAAATGCCAATTCTTATATGTTTTTCTGTTTCTTTTCTCTATTTGTTGTTTAAGCGTATACATGGACCATGGTTTAGCCCCAAACACTTATCTTATGACTGGTCAAACTATAATTGTAGGAGAAGTCTTTGTTTTATCAAGCTGTTTATTGCTTATTCAATACAATACTGTTCAAGCATCACAGGGCTAGTCAAAGAGCGTGGTTGATGCAATTTTTCTTTTGAGAAAAGTTCTTCTCAAGAAAATTCTCACAGGGGCATTCAATCACATAACATTTCAAAAGGGGCTGCATCAAATATTCAAGAGGGGACCTCCTTGGTATGTTTGTGTTTTCTTTGATTTAAACTACATGTTTACAGTTTACAATTTTTCTCTAGATTTTGTCATTAAAAGACATCAGTCTAAAATAATGCAACCAATTGACTGAGGTGCATGAGGTTGGAAGATGTCTAAGATGTTTCTATATTGAAGAAGTTGCTTTTGTGACCAACAGATTTTGGATTGTTTTGTATGTCTAATTTTATTACCATTAGGAATTTTACATTTCAGTAGTTTTATCAATATTATCTTTTGCATAAACTTTTATGCCCATGTTTAATGTTATTGTTGAATCTAGAGGAAGTCCAAAAAATGTAAGAAGACATCCTTTAGTTGTAATTGAAAATCATGCAGGTTTTTTCTCACCATGATCAACTTGAGCTTCATAGTGGAGATTTAATGGTTCATTGCAGTGGCTTCATTTTGAAATTATTTCAATCTTCTTTCATAATGTTTCTTTTTTTATCAGTCTTAGCCAAGGTCAAGGATATTATAGACTTTATCATAGTAGGTAAATATTTTTGTGTTTGAGGCATACATGAACACCTGCAAATACTTGTAAGATGGCATAAAATATAATTAAATTAACAGAGTAATAGAAATAGTGAAATATAGTGATAAGGAATGAAGGTGATAATTCTTGTAGTAATTAGCTATATAGTTCTTTGTGGCAAGAAAATTCGTAATGGATAGGATGTTTTGCTTCTAAATTTTTGAAAGTGATTATGAATTTCAGAACATGCAAACTCCCATGTCTGCATGAAAGTCCAGAATGATATGAAAAGACACAACTAGAGAAGTGGTAGATAGGGGCAAGTCAGAAGTTCACGATCATCAAGGTTTGCTATAATGAAACATGGTTTTATTAAAATTTCCTTGTTTTCGTGCCCACTTGTTAACATTTGGATCATGGGTTGCAATGTTATATTTGTAGATGGCACTGTTGCAGGATTCTGTGAAATGTTGGATGATTATCTTGAGAGAGAAAAAATTCCTGGAGAAGATGAAGGTGAAGAGGAGGGTGCATGGCTTCCTCTTTCTGAAATAAAAATTCTTGCAAATGAAATCACGTCTGCACATTCAAGGAATACTTTA
Organism: Pseudotsuga menziesii; assembly: GCA_001517045.1. Taxonomy (NCBI): domain Eukaryota; kingdom Viridiplantae; phylum Streptophyta; class Pinopsida; order Pinales; family Pinaceae; genus Pseudotsuga; species Pseudotsuga menziesii. The sequence continues at coordinate 46,829 of LPNX010345012.1, read as the reverse complement.
CATTTGGCCCTAGTGGACACTATTGTAAGACTGTTAAGTTTACTTGATCGTCATATACGGCATGGGCATGACATGACAGTGGATGAAGAAGATGATGTGAGTCTAGATAATAATATGTTCAGTTGAATTTTATTTTCAAATTAATAGAATGGCCCACAGTGTGTGTGTGTGTGTGTGTGTGTGTGGCGGGGGGGTCCTCTTAAAAACTTTTTTTAAGTTCTTCAAGAAAATCCTTATGTCCCGCAAATGTTATGTTCTTCATTTTAGGCATTGTTAGCTAAACACGTTGTTTTACATCTATTACACAAACTATATTACCAAGGAGCTCAGGCATGGTAGTATTGGGTGATAGAAATCAAACTTCTAGGTAATCATTAGGCTTTAGGGTGACTGGAAGCAACACTGCAAGGTTTCAGGTGACAGGGTAGGCTATTCTTTAGGTTTTTCCACAATGTCCAAGGTATGTGATCTCCCTACTCTATTTAATAAAGAAGTGACTTAAAGTTTAGGCTTGGATTGTCGAGAATCCATTTTTTTTTAAATGTCACTATAATACTATTTCATGTGGATGGTCACACAACTAATATAAGACTTACACTTGTCTAAGCTTGTTTGATTTTTCTTAATGCAACTTTGTATATAGTGACACACCATTCAATTTCATTGATACAGTACCGTTTATCGTCACCTTAAATTTTAATGAACTTGTCACCTTTTTTGGACCTTGCACCTGATATTGCAATGCTGCTAAATTTATATGATGATGGAAATGTGACCTTAGAGATGGAGATAAGCACTCAGCTTATCCAATGTAATGATATCATCAGGTTTGTTCCAGGTACTAAGGTTCTGATTGATGGGATTGTGATAAAAGGTCAGAGCCATGTTAATGAGAGCATGATCATAGGTGAGGCCAGGCATGTTGCAAAGAGGTCCGGGGATAAGGTCATAGGTGGAACCATGAATGAGAATGGGTTTTGTTTGTTAAAGTCACACATGTAGTCTTAGAAACTGCATTGTCTCAAATTGTATAGCTTGTAGAGGCCGCCCAGATGGCCAGAGCACCTGTACAAAAACTTGCTAACCGAATATCCAAGTTCCTTGTTCCCTTGGTAACTGTATTATTGTGACAAGCAATTTGAATTATGACAAGAAAATTTAATGTTTGATCTTAGAAAATAAGATTTCTGATGATAATGATGGCGTTCACGTTGTTGCAGCTGCTAGTATAACGTGGCTTGGTTGGTTCATTTCTGGGGAAGTTGGGATCTTTCCTGAAAAATGGATCCCAACATCAATGGATGGATTTGAGTTGGTGCTATAGTTTGGAATATCAGTGCTTGTCATTGCTTGTCCCTGTGCTTTGGGATTTGCAACTCCAACTGCAGTAATGGTTGCCACAAGGAAAGGTGCCTCCCAGGGTGTCTTGATCAAGGGTGGTAATGCTTTAGAAAGTGCTCATGAGGTATTTGATTTCATCTTATTAGAGAACATTATATTACTTGTTCGTTTGGATCATTAAGGAAGTTGTCCATCACAAAGGATCAAAGTACACCTTTTGTTCTCCTTAAAAGGCCATTTTGCTTATCATAAAAGGTTGTGAATAGTTTTCCCTTGAATAGAAATGTTGTAGAAAAATTTTACTTGGGAATAGAGGAAACAATATGTGATATGCTTTTGTTTGATTGATTGATTAACATCCATTATTTTTGGAAGAAAAGTATTGTTACTGATCTTGCAGTCCACATGTACCTTCCAAATGATCCATTACCAATTTTCAAGGATGTTCTTGTCCTTCAAAAGTGCTACCTTAGAAATGGGGCACTTCTTATTGATGTTCATAGATATTTTTTTTCCAGGGAAAACCCTTGGATGCTTCCCCACATTCTTGGATGGTATTCTTAATAAATCTGTTGGTGTAGACTAGTGTAGCAAAATCTTACTTGGCACTAGAAGGAAACAATATGTGAAATTCTTTGGTTTGATTGATTGATTAATATCCATTGTTTTTGGAAGAAAAGTATTGTTGTTGATCTTGCAGTCAACATTTAGCTTCCAAATGGTGCATTAGTAATTTTCAAGGATGTTCTTGTCCTTCAAAAGTGCTATCTTAGAAAGGGGTACTTCTTATTGACATTCAAGAGCATGGATTTTTTTTCAAGGGAAAACCCTCATGGGGAATCCCAAAGGATGATTCCCCACATTCTTGGATAGTATCCCTAGTAAATCCATTGCTATAGACTAGTGTTCCTAACCCAAGGGGATTCATACTAGGCCCTTGCAAGAACAAAAATAGCCAAATGGCCAACAAGTTTAGTGACAACTGGTTGAGCTAACCTCTTAGGATATTAGGAGCAGATATATATGGAAGAATTGTAAACCTTTCTTGTTTATTCTGCTTCTATGTACTTTGTAAAGTTTGGGCTCTAATGTTAAACATGTAAGGAACTCTAGAAGAATACTAGAAGAAACTTTTTCACTTCAAATCCAAAGTGGAATGAAGACACCCTACTTTAGTTGCATTCTTAAACTCTTTTTTGATGGCTCCAATTTTTGTAGAGAAATATTTAGGAGCTTGTTCATTCTGTTTTTCCCCTCGCCCTTAAAATTTGAAGCTTAGTGTTCTCCAAAACTACTGATTTTGTGGCCACTACATATTTTCTAGCAAGCTATTCACAATAGGCGCTACCTACAGTTTTGTGTCAGCATACATCCACTTCCTTTAAGAAGAATGGCCTCCATGTAAATGTCATTACATGATATTTCTGACATCATAACTAACCTGCTAGGACATCCAAAGGTGGACAATACTACTTCATGTTACATATTGTAACCTTGAA
>LPNX010345012.1:0-43750 GCA_001517045.1 Pseudotsuga menziesii | reverse complement strand
TTTTATTATTTTAACTATTATTTTATTATTTTAACTATTATTTTATTATTTTCCTTAGGAGGCCCATTTTAGACCCCAAAATTCCTCTAATGGCAATTAGAGAGATTCTAAGAGTTAACAAAACCCTACAGAAGTTTAACTTTAACATGAAACAGTGTATAAACTTATCCAATACTATGTATAATGTTGTCATTTCGAATGTATGTTAATGTAGGTTAAGTGCATTGTTTTTGACAAAACTGGTACCCTTACCATCGGAAGACCTGTGGTAGTCGAGACCAAGCTCTTTACAAGGATATCTCTGCAAAAGCTATGTGATGTGGCAACTGTTGTTGAGGTAACACTTAACTATTCTGAGACTCCAACTATCTGTGTTCTATGATTTGAGCTTTCTTTCAAAAGATTTTTATTTTATCCAGACGCTTACATATAACATCCAAGTATTTGGATCACTAGACAACGAAATTCCTTGGAAATCCTGGAGATAATACCTAAAATGTTTTAAGCTGCTAGATATGGCGCTCTATTTCAATTTTCAAGCAATCCATTAATCTTATGGTCAAAGAAAAATACCAAATAGTAAGGTTTTGTTGTAGAAGAAGTAAGGAACTCAAAATTTCTACTAACATACTATCATGCAGGCTAATAGTGAACACCCTATGGCAAAGGATGTAGTGGATTATACCCAAAAATTGAGAGGCAAATATGGGTCATTTACTCATAGTCTTCATGGTCCATGCATGTCCACTCGAAGTGCATCATCATAAATGAGGAAGATTATTATTTTCTTCTCTTGTTCTCCTTGTTTCCATCAATATCATGTGCTAGGTATTTCAACAAGCTCTCTTGAGAAGGTCTCATATCCCATACATCAAGGAGAGGAGTGCATATCTTTGTGTGGGGGGGGTCATAAAGTTCATTTTATTAAACAAAGAGGAGAAATACCATAGAGGGAGTAGCATTAGTTCATTGTTAAGGAACCCTACACACTTATGAATAATTATTTTGCATGGTGAGGGAAAAGAATGAATGTCGAGTATCATGTCAATATACTAGGTAGAAATATAAAGAGGTATAAAAAATGTAAATGAAAAAATTGATACATGTAATATATGGTGAAAATAGGGTTTTTTTAAAATTGGGAAGGCATATTGGGAGGGGTTAAAAATATGATTTTGGGAGGTATTTTCCAATATCTTTTTAAAATAGGGTATTGATTCATATGCCACGAATGAACATGCTATGGCATGGTTTCACTAATTGAAGACCAGGTGTTGTGGCCTTACTTAGTTCTTACGAACTAACGCATTTCTTTCCATGTTGCGTGCATGTGCACTTAGTGATGAAAACTGCTTATAAAAGATGAACAAGACATGTTGTTCGTTTCGTCACCAACACTCAGTTTTATAGATCTATCCTAGTGACAATATGATGGTTGTTAGATGATAGTTATACCAAGATGGATGGTTTACTAGCCTATGTTGTATGGGTTATTATTTTTATTCACTATTGACTTGTTCACTATTGCACTTATTATTTACGTGCCACATACTTACTATGGTATAAAGGCTTTATAAATTGGTTCATGCTCTAACATAGTCTTAGTGTATGGTTTTAATATAGTTGGTGTATTATTGTAATACCTTTTCCTATAGTCCTCCTTGGAATATTTCATATGCCATGGACTATGGCTTAAGCCCTATGTATTTGATGCACTTTTGGGGTTTTGTAATGCACATTGTTTTGGGAAAAGTTTAAGGGTTGGCATGAACTATATGATATTGATTTGGAATGGTGTTAATGGAGTCCAGGGTGGCGACATAAATTCACCTTGGAAATCACAGCCTCCAAGCTTAGGGCTTGGGATTCTTGCGGTTGTTTGGTCATTTGCAGCATGGATGCATGAGCTCTGCCTCTGCGTGGTATGGTGGCATGAAGCTATGATGGCTTAGAAGGTACGTTCACACTCTAGTTTAGCAGCATTATTATGTCTGTTCATATTTTCTTACAATGCGTACTCCTCATCGTGGCTTGTCTTGTGTTGCAGGTTGCAGGGTATGAAGAAATCATGGTCGTGGGTCGCCCGATGTCAATGCCATACCCATTCAGGTAAGACTTGCTTGTACAAGTTAAAACTTGCCCCTCTCTCGCTTGGTTGTTGTGACAGAGTTTGAATTCGTCGTGGGTTTTAATGTTTGGCTCTGGTTTTTAATGGCTGTGTTCTGGGAAAGGGACTGTCTGTGTAATGAATTGTAAGGAATCATAGATGCGTTAAGACTTGGGGTTTTGCTGGGGTTTAAATCCTTTGGGATGGAACTAATGCATTTGGGGATTTTTGTTTTAAGGCTGCTCTATGTAGTGATATGGTTTGGTAAACTTGATAGGCTCTACATTATTGCGAAATGTGTAAATATGTTTTGGGTAGTGGCAGGAGCACCATTTCTTGAAATGGTGCAAGACTGAGGTTAAACGACTGTGAAAATCCTTAATGGTTTTGATATTGATTGTGTTTATATATATACAACATTTGCATACTGTGTTGATTCCGTGGTTATAATTCTTATTAATGGACTATGTAAATTCACAATTATTGTTTAAGTTATTATATGGAAAAATGTTGACAACGTTATTCGCTTTGGCGGCCATTCCGTCATATGTGGCATTGGCATTCCATCCATTAGAGCTGCAATAGTGCAATGACTTAACATTTCTATGGTTGATTCGTGGTTAATGAATGCTCTATGTATAAGAGTCGTGACTGTGGAAGGTGACCCTTCCCTGGGTGTCATTACTATTCACATAGCATTGATAGGGTTTAAGATAATGTTTAAATGCTTTGTTTTATGTAAAGGTCAAGGGCCGTGATATAGTGACAGTGTGTAATTTTAATTCGGGGCTTTGACCTCTGTGTAGCGATTTATGTGAATTGGATTTATGGCATGTGTTCTCTGTTTGGTTGATAGTTGAAACTATACAAAGTTTAGTGGAATCAAAATGAATCCTACATGATTCGATAGGATGACTTGTAATTAAAATGACTCGACAGGAATTGATCATGGGTCGCTATGTTTATAAGTGTATGGGTTTGTTTCGGGCATGGGGACTTCACTTAGTGAACCTCTCACATAGCACGTGCGATTGTGGGATATTAAAGAATACCCTTAATTTCGAGATATATTGACCCAAACTCTTTTTGTTGAAAACCTCTCCCAATACTTAAAACCTCCTCCCCACCCCTTTCTATATCACAATCCTTATAAACCACCCTACCCACCCTCATCTTAAACCCCTCATCCCCCCAATACCTGCAATATATTGGTTCAATTTTTGATAATTTTAAAACCCACAATATGAACTAATGTGATAGGATATTGGTAAACAAGTGAAGCCCCCATGGTTTTGGGCATAACGCCTACAGGAATTTACCATGCTACCACTGTGTATTTATGCTACGTTTTTATAAGAGTGATGTGCATAGCATTATGGTTGAATTATTAGGAATCGATCTTGTGATCTATTGGTTATTTTATGCTATGTTGTTTAATGGTTACTGTGCATAACGATGGGGTTAATTTTATTATGAATGTAACAGATGTATGTTGATTCTTGTTTATTTTACACATGAACTTCAAACCATTATATGGTCTCATTAATTTGTGTGTGCATTCGATTTATGTATTTTTTTAGTTAATGGGAAAATGATAATGTTTATTCTTGGTTATTGATAAAATATATGCATACCCTGATAGGTCTTCAATGGTTTTTAGATTAGATTTGTTACTTTGGTTTGATTTAATGTGGATTCTTATTTATATAAAGTATAAATATCAAACCATTAAAGGGTCTCGATATCTTGACTATAGATTTGGTTTTAGTGTTTATTTTCTAGATATGGAATAATGTGATTATGATTTTGTTTAATTAGATTATAGCTCCAGACCAATAGTGGTCTCGTTAGCATGACTGTTTGGCAATTTAATTTATTATTTGTTTATAGTACTATTTATAATAATTTATGGAAATGATTTATTTCTTAGGTTATCTTTATTTAGTCTTTTTGTTCCTAGATATAGTTGTGCTGAAAATATGAAATCTTCCAGTAGAATCCATAGGTAAAATAAACACATAGACTTTGTTTTTAGAGTAATTTCTAGGCCCTAAGAAAAACAAAGATTAAGCTATGAAATAAAATGCAGAAATAAATTGGAAGAACAAAACCCTTGAATGTCTTTCAGACAGAAATACATTTCAACCTAGGGTTTAGAGATAATACATAAAATATTCTAAACCATAAATAAATTTCAGACATAGGGCTATAAATATAACATAAACCCTTAATTATTCTATGAGGAAGTATAATGGATAACGGAATGGAAAAATATCAAGAACCTCATACATGTATGGTGAAGCTATTCCAATGGTTGAAAACCTGCACACTTAAATACCCAGCATTAAAAAATTCACAAATAGATTTGACCTCTGTATAGATAATCGAATCACTTTGGAACTACCAAGTTCCACCCAACCATGACCTGGAACCGTTCCTGGTTTTCCTCCGGATTCCCCTGACCTAGTTCCAACATGCAAGTAGCTTAGAGCTCCTAAGGTAAGGCTTCCCTAACTGGGATATCAGGTCTAAATCAATTCTCCTTTTTCATCTTAGGAAAAATGTTCTCCAAGAACTCTCTTAAGAATAAACAAGTGGAAATAATGATTCCCAAAAAAGATGGAAGAGATCCCCAGGCCTCTCTTTGGCTTGGGACTTTATAGACAGACTTTTTAGTCAAAGGGGAAGTTAAATCAATAATCATTTGATTTCTTGATTTAACCCTTTTATTTAATTTAGGTACTTTTAATATTTAACTTAAGTACTTTTAACTAGTTCCTATTTGTACTTCTGTAGGTATTATACTATTTAATTATTTTTAAGTAATAATAATAATAAATGGAGCCTCTCTTTCTTTCTCATACTTTTAATATTATTACTATGTTTACTCTTATACATACCATGTATAAAATATGTACTTATATATATTATTTGTTAACATTTGTCTTTAGGTATCATACGGCATGATCCCTAAAATTATGACACTTTCTTCATTAAGGCCATCAGGTAGGTGGTTAGGTCTACTAGGATAGGAAACTCTAAACATCCTTACATGTTGGATTTCCTTATATAACATGGTAGTTCTTCAGTACTTGATGAGATACATAAATTCAAGATTTCATTTAATCACTTGTAAATAAGTAAGATGACATCAATATTTTACTCGAGTCATTTTCACTCGAAATCATTAATTATTTTCAATAACTCCTAGTGCTTATCCATAGCCCATACTCAACGCTAAAAAACCGGGAGTTACAAACTTAGTGCAATTCCAGAGCTCCTCGCTCAAAGCTAATTCTAGGATGTAGTTGTAGGATACACCTAGGGATACAATGGCCAAGGATTCGATGTTCCAAAGCTTATGCTCAACATCAACTTGGAAGGCTCTAGGGATTATGCCCAACACTTCCAATTTATCTTTTCATGTGCTTTAGAGCTTCTTGTTCAACACAAAGGTTTTCATATCTCATGTGTTTCAGAGCTTCTCACTTAACACAACATAAACACTCATGTTCTCCAAAGCTTCTCGCTCAACACAAAACATCTTAAATACTCGTGTGATCCAGAGCTCCTCACTCAACACAAAACATCTCATCAATCATGTGCTTCAGGGTCCACGCCCAACACATAAAACATATGTAACAGCTTACGGCAAATATTTTTAAAAATCATCGTGTTCATATGCAGTGGGTCCTAGACCCAATATATCAAAATAAAACATCAAAGTAACATCATAATCCATGGGGCTTATGCCCATAAGTGTTAGGTCAAAATTCAGGATATTACAATTGGGATTCGATGGGTAGTTGAGCCGTGGATAAATTTGGAAAAATCATTGGGTACCGATATTCATCTGCGGGTAATACCTCACATTGAATGCCACCGACAAGTAACCGGGTCTCATTTTTATAAAAGAATAATCAACGTAAAAATAGGTAATATCTCACTCTTACAAGAAATCATGTCAAGTTGTTAGTGACTGCATGCTTTCATAGGTTCTTCTTCTCCAGAACAACCTTGAATATACCACTGCTACCCCTAGAAAAAGTTAAAACTCCCCCATCATCTGGAAAGAAATAGAATATCCTGGATAGGTGGATAGGAAATAAGTCTAATATGGTGTTCAAGTAGTTGAATGGAATAGAGGGATTGATCCCATCAAAAGGATCTGGATATGGTGTCAACTCCTAAGATATCAATGGTTGAGCATGAAAAAACACAAGAGATACATTGCTCCCATAAAGATGCAGATTGGTATTTAAAAAGCTCATAATGGGTATATGGGCTCACAATGTATGTAAGTGATAATAATGTATGTGTGCAAATGTCTACACTAAAAATTTCAGCACGAGTGGGATATCCGTATGAGGCAATTCATGTCATTACTACTAATAGTGATGTCCTCCTCCTGGAATGAATACCACGACACGACTCAAAGAAGGTTGCTTACTTACAACATGGATTATTGGATTCATATATGGGGATGGGTATTCAACAAAGATGTGGGATTGAGAGCCAACTACTCCATACCCTGCTCATTCTTACTAGAGAGATTCACCCTCAGTGGTACTTATATGCACCTTGTATCTTAAAATATTAGCTGGTCGTACCATGCAAGGAAAGAGGAACCCTTCAAATCGAAGTCAACCATCGATTCTTATAGGAAATCAAACATCAAAGCTAGGGTAAAAATGAGCCATACTAATAGAATGAGCCACAGTAACATGAATGACATGGCTGACTCGTTCGGGGATGGGAATGGAGGATTTATTGAGTTGTTTTGGGAAGGGATTTGAACATATCTATTAGGAGTTTTAGTGTAACAGGTGTCCCTCTCTATGGGATCATTGCTGCAAGGTCATTGAAACCCAGCAACACCATTCCTGACTCCTAAATGCTTAAGAGTGTTAGTTATATAGGAAATTATTTTGCGGATCGATGAAGCCTATGTGGGGAACACATAAGTTTTGTTAAATGGTGATATCCATAAAAAAAAATGTGAATGTGAGATTCAAAAGTGGCATATATGGAATTGGAGCTCACAACCTCCTGCTAAAAACTAGAACATAGAATTCTTAGGAGAATATCCACGAAAGAATCACTTTGATCTTCCCTATTAAGTAGTGCAATATCCAGTAGATTGTGGAGTATGGATGAGATAGGAAAACCTAAATTCCAATTCTCAACAGTCTAGCATTCAACCACAAACTTCCCTTCCTTATCCAACGAACCAAATCGAGATCCTAGTTTGAGTAATTAATTAGATCCCATTTTTCTATTGGTTGAGAGGAGTTGTAACAATCACATCTGATCACCCTATTCTCAGGTTGATACCTAAGATTTGATGGATAAAAAAAATAGAATTTGATGTACATAATACATATATCATGTACAGGTGTTTTTTACATGCAAGGTGGAGCATGCTCAGGGCTCAAGGCACCTTTCTAGGCCTAGGTCGATGGAAGACAGGGATTTTTTTATTTTTCTTTGTCGGAAAAACTACAAGTGTCAAATGTGTCATGATCAACAATGGATCTATTCATATATCCTTTGGCCATTCCAAAGTGGAGGAAATTATATCACATAGGAAAAAGTAGATGGGGCTTATCTTCGGTCCTGGATTCAAACAAACCTGTAGTGTAACATCCCTCATTACTTGTATTCGTTTGTAATGAAAATACCTTTGTAAAGGTTTCTTGGCCGAGGGCTCAAGGCCAAGGCCCTTCTACAAGACCTTGCAAGTACCTTATTTGAATTTCCTAAGTTGCACTTTTATATTCTAGACTTAGGGGACTGAAGACTGTGACACAACTAAAAACGATAGGAGAAAGAATCCACTAAAACAAGGTGTTGACCACTAGAATAGAACATTGAGATTTAGTTGGTAATGACAAATATCATCTTGACACCTTAGACACTTGAATTATTCTAATGAACTAAAGGTCATGAGCTAATCTGATGAAGAAATTGTTTATCTGAAAGGTCCCTGACCCATTTATTTATCCATGACTACCAAAGTGATCTCGACTTAAAGAGGAATTGGTTAACCTAAGTCTCCTTTTATTTGATTAAAAAGGATAACGTGCCAGTAGTATGACATCTTCTTATAGGGTTTTGAATAAATTGATTTCTTTATAATGAGAACCCTCATTTATAAATAGATATGTTTATATATTTAGGATGGAGGATATAAACTAGTAACGAAAAAGAATTTATTATCATAAGAATAATTCCTTTTAGGGCAAAGAGAGGAATTAGTTACCACGGATGAAATTACTTTCCAAGATATGCATTTCTAGGGTACTCAAGGTTCAAAATTAAATTTACAAGTATCCAAAGTAAATGGGAACGGTTGGGCTGGGCGCATGCCACGAGTCAATTACTTGTCAGGAAAGGAGGGAAATCAGCTTCACCACTAACGTTGGCATATTTAGTGCATTAATTTGTAGGGTGTGCTTCCTCATCGCAGAGGGAATCGAGGGCATAATTAATGCACTAATTTGTGGGATGATGGGCTCTTCAGAGGATAAATTGAATACCATGGGTTGGTTATTTATTGTGTTACTATTCTCCTAAGAAGGGGGGATTTTTGGGGAAAAGACATTTCCTTGTTTAGGATTCCATTGGAGTATCCAAGAGTCGGTTGGTATGATTCGGGACCTCTCTATATGCTTGTGCTAGAGGTAAGACGATCTGTATTTACCTCAGAGTAGAACTTGTTTTATCTCTATTTTTTATAAATAAATTTAAGGGAGTTCAGACTCAAATATGAGATATATATATACAATTTAATCGAGCTACATATTCAGCTCATGGGAAAAATCTATGCATTGAGATCTGAGGAATGTGTTATGACTCCTGCACATGTTTTTATGAATTGTTCGAACTGCTTCATGAATCAAACACTGTGGAGCTACACTGAACGGAACATACTTCCTTTATTCTAGGCGTCAGGTTTGAGGGTTAACTATTCTGCCAATTTCACCAGGCACTAGCATCTTGTCTTGTCCCTCTGGAACTTATGTGATTTGGGTGGGAAAAACCAGAGAAAGATGGAAAGCCTGGTGGATGGATTCAATCTCCATTGACCTCTCCATTGACATAAACCATGTTGGCTCTATTTGTAATTTTTAACCAATCGGTGTGAGGGGTGGATGCATTCTGGACTATTAAAGTTAAGGCATGCATCATGGTTCATGTTCTTTGATAGCGATTGAATTTTATCTTTAGACAAAATTCTACGAGAACCAAGCCTCTCTATTATATTAAAAGAGTACCAACCTGCTATGTTACCCATGCTTCTTTTATGTTTGCATTGTTTCGATTGGGATATGTCACTACCTAATACATTATCTATTTGTCCATAATCTTGTGCTTTCATATAAAGGTTTTCAATAATATGGGCATTAAGTCAAAGACGGTCATTACCAAACTGAGTGTAAGGGAAAGAATTGGACCAACGTCACATTTAATCCTGATTTGATTAAGTTCAACTTGAGCTAGATGATGTTGTGGCCTTGATAAGGGAGATAGTTGTGGATGTAGCTAGATACCTTGGGAAGATAGTTAGAGTTGAACTGAATGGACAACTATTGCTTGTCAAGATCTTTTGGGAATATGTTGGCCTGCTTTTTGATTAAGATCCCCAATATGTCTATATTTCCAGCATTTGATTGAGATTGGGAATATGTGTAAGTTATGGCATGTGTTTTGAGTTAAGATTTTAATCTCTACGTTTTAAGTAAAGATATGGAAAGGTGTCTATGAATTGCATTTTAGATTTAAATGAGCAGATTTGATATTTGTGACTAGCCCTTGATTGTGTTTTAGTGCTGATCCGATGATCGCAACTAAACTTTGACCATGATTGGCAATTTGTGGATAGCATGTCTATTTATATGCTCACGCTTGGTTTGATAAGCAAGATCGTTTGATATTTGCAAATTCGTTGATGCCTTTCTAATTACCTACTCATGATTTGGGTTAAGAAGTCAAACCAGCTTAATCTTTGCAATTTGTTTGATGTTCTAACATTTTATATATTTTTACCATTTCATAAGGGAGGATAGATATCTCTTGCGGGATGTTGAAATGTATGGCTTTGAATTCCTTCTCTACATGTGAAAATTGCTATAGAGTTGTGTGGAAATCGTATGGATGAATTTCCTCCTCTGGGTTGACATTAATAGATACAGCTAACTGACTATTGTGTGTGGACATTGTACATTCCTTGTGTCGAAGCAAGAATACCAGCTCCAAAGTGATCATAAAAGTTTGCATATGAACAAAAGGAATAATCCTACACCTCTAGTACGCTACATGTTGGTTTTATGTCATATCTCAATTATGTATGTGAAAGTTAATAGTGTTATACACCTTGTTTTGTCATTCTGTTATGATAAATAATGTCAGATCTGTTTCCCTTCATTTTGGTATGCCTTTGGGTAATGTTTGGCTCCAAAATGGTTGACCGTTATTTCATTAAAAGCCTGGTAATTACAAGTTGGAGCAATATTATAAACAGAGTCCCGAATATTTTGCTATTGGGCAGATAGCTACAACGATAGAGATATAAGTGTTTGTTAAACGACCCAACCAAATCCACTAGTAGGGAATATAAATTTCAGGCTTCAAGTAAGGATTGTAATCTACAATAGTGTTCTTATTTTTTTAATCACGTGATTTATGTATCCAAATCTTGTCTCACAGTTAGTTCAAATTATCTCAGACTTGGGTCTGAGATTTTAATCTTTGTGTTAATGATCGAGTTGCAGATCCATTATGATGTATGTTACATCCCCTGCGTTGATGGTTTCAAGTGGTTGGTTTAGTATTTGAGTTTTGTTAATTGCTATAAATCTAATGTATGTATATCCATGATTATATAACTCTTGTGCAGAGCCAAGCTGTGAGCTCTTGCTTGTCAGGATCGATCGGGTGTTGTTTTCTCATTGTGTTGAGCTACGACCTTATCATGGGTTTATAGGATTTGTAAATTGTTTATAAGACTAAAAGACTTCCTCCTGGAAAATATTGGAGGCAAGGAAAATGAACTGCAGCATGTAGGCTACATATGTGTACCCCTTAGTGAGAAAATTTTAATAAAATATTTACAATGATTTGGTGGACGTAACCCCAAGGTTGGGGTGAACCACGTATTCCGGTGTCTCTCTTCTGTCGGTATCTTCTATGTTAAAGGTTTTTCATTACATTAACACTATGGGATGTTTTGGTGGAATCTATTAATAACAGAACTTGACTGGTATTCCAGGAGACTAACTACGATGGTTGTTAATTAAACAACAACCAAGAAATATTCTTACACCATTTTTCTCACAAATTGTATTGAGTAATTTGGGGTATGTTATGTGTAGGTTTTTCAAATCTGGTGTTTGTTCCTGCTTTCCTGCATAAATCATGATTATGGCTCCCTTTATTGTGCAACAAATCGTTGTCGGAATAATAAGGGAAATATACATTTTTTACTTTAGATTTGTTGAAATTCAAAACTGATCCATCTTTGTTGCATGTTTTAATTCAAGGTCGAAGCATGAAGCTGGCTATGAGGTTGTTGTGACTTGAACTAGACATGACCCGACTCTGACAAAAACTATGGTAGCCAAAATCTAAATGAAATTCGAAATTCAATGGATGGAAAGCAAGTCACACAACTTCAGTGTGGAAGTTATTCCCAAATCAAGATGAATTTAGTTGTCAACCCAGTAGGACCGAAGGATACAACCATACCAGGCTTAATAATATCGATTTCAACACATCCCACATGCATGTAGTGTGTAAGGTGGATGGTCTGCAATGATTTGGATTGTAGGTCTAGGTCGAAAGATACATGTATAACCAGAGTTTCGGAACGTATATTTTTTTTAAGATTTATAACTTTTTATGTGTTTTATTTTATTTTATTTTTAATTTATTAATTTTTTTCTAATGTTTTTGCAAGTCTCCTTCGAGAACAAAGGGTAATACTCTTTTGTGTTGAAAATTTTTACAATTTATTTCCAAACTTCTTAGAAAAACTAAAACTAGAAAACTAATTTAAAACGAAGAAACGCTTTTTTTCTTGTTCACATTATTCCTAGTAAAGATGACAATTTTTTATTATTTTTTTACTTTATTTTATATTTAAATTCTTAATAGAAATAAAAAAGAAAGTTTTCTAAAATAAATTAACCTTAAAATCATGTATTGCAAAAAGTATATAATAAATTATCTTTTAAATGTTTCTAAATGTTATTAAATTTAAAGACTAATTTTAATTTAATATAAATAAATAAATAGAAAAATAAGAAAAAAATACTACTTGTAAATGTCATTGTTACTATTTTAAGCCATATATTATCTCTATTTGTACATTTTCGAGTCATATAAAACGAACAAATCCTCATACCATATTAAGTGAATACATTAATCTATTTTTATTATTATTCAAATGAATTAGTGTATTTTAATTTTTATTATTTGTGAAAATATTTTGTAAAGTATATTATTTTTTAATTATTCAAAATGAAAATTAAAACTTACCTACTTTATTTTAAATAAAAATTACAATCATTTACATGTAGCGAAATTGCCAGTGTAACCATCTATGTAACAAAAATAAAAAGAGGTTATCATTTAATTTTGAAAAACTAAATTTAGAATATACAATAATATTAAAAATTAAATACTGAAAATGAGAATTAATGAAATAAAAGCGAAAACAAAACTGATCTAACTTAGTACTTACTTGAAAACATTCTTCGATGTAGCTTTCGTTTGCATGATATTCTTCATGATTTTGATCACCTGAAATCCCTTCTTCATCCCCCTCAATCTCATTTTCAAATAGGTGTTCCTCATCTGATATGCATGATTCTTCGAATGTCAATTCTTCTTTGTTTGCATCAGGAAGAGTAATTGCATCTTTGGTTGCGATCAAGATCTCCTCTTCTTCAGAAGAGGAGATCCCGGCTTTTGCTAGGATCTGAGTGAGATGATCTAGACTTATGCACATCATAAAATCATCTTCCTAAAACCAAATCCAATGCTAAAAAAATGAAAAAAAATACACTAGAAGTGCACAAACAGTACAAAACTAAAGATGAACATGTACAAAATCAAAAGTAAACTAATAAGAAAGTAGAAACTAATTCACAATCCAAACTTTACACTACAAAACTGTAAATGAAAAAAAGAAAACTTACATAAAAACAAAATCACATTTGTAGCAAATGAAAGAACACTATTGCAGGAAAATTAAACACTTTGCAGAAAAATAAACACGCTTTCTAATAGGAAACTTATTTTCATCCAAAGGGAACAACAAGGCTTTAGGGTGACCCACTAAAGTGGATGTGTCTTGTTGTTATACCATGGAAATTCCATAGTGACTTCGTCCTTGCATCTTATCGTTACCCCCACCCCTTGCTGTGTAATATAAAAAACAACCTATCTACCTATCTAACCTCTGATCCCTTTTTAGCACCTCCCCAGCAACGACGCCAAAATGTTGGTTAAAATATTAAACAACTAATAACATATCCAACGATTTAATTGTCAACTTGAATAGATCGTAAACTTAGAATCAAAAACAAAATATATGCAGGATCGGAGTAATACTAACCTATTCTAATGCTTAGTGATGAAAGACACAACTGAAATTGAATCTAGTTTATGAAAATAGGAAATCGTATGAAAATAAATCTAATCTCAGAAAGCATGAAATTGCATAAATTAAACTTGGTAAAAAAAGCGTGAAATTAAACAAGGGAAACATAATCTATAACAAAACACATACATAAGAAATGACAAATGATAGATAGATGTGACCTCACCAAAGAAAAAACTATATTAACAATTCATAAGAAATAAATCCAAACTAACATTAGAGAGAGTAAAAGAATTTGCATTAAAGCATCATCTCCATTACATAATAATCAAAATCCACTCCATGACTAACTCTCAAAAGACATAAACTATTTCTCTACTTCCACACCACTAGAGAGGCCTCTCCCAAATGAGGAGAGAACCCTCTTATTTATAAATGAATTCTTGGAATAACAATATCAAGAACTCATAATTACAATCCACTTTTGTCTCAACTTATCCCTTCAAATTCTCCAACGTATCCATTTTTCTCTCAACTTATCCCTTCAAATTCTCCAACAAATATTGTATGAGATATTCTCTCCATATTTCCAAAATCCTCTCCTTGAAAACAGCTGGGATTATCTCCTTTAAATCTTGAAAAGATGGAGAAAACATTGCGTAAGCTATTGAATACTCCTTGGTTGAAAGCTTCAAATATCCCTACATTACAAAGCTCACACAAATATTTGACATATATATGAAAAATATATTAATTTCTAATATTTAATCAAGAATTCTCTTAAAAATACTCAAAACAAATAATTTGATAAATGGTAATATAAACCCATATGTATTATGAAAGTGGTGGAGGTTAGTGGTTTTATGGAAGTATAAAATAGGAATAAAGGTGACGAATGGTATATAAAAGATGACTAAAATTTCGTATTTTTTCAGCCAAACACAAGTTAGGGTGCGATGCTTGCTAAACTTACTTAAAATTGTCACTTAAAAATGAGCATCCGAACTAAAGTCTTCAAGGACTCTCAGTTGGAAGTTTAAGAAGGAAAAGGAGGTTTCATGATGTAAAATATCTATTTCGACCCTTTACTGGAGAAGGTTTATCAATTGTTGGTCAATTTGAATATGCATTCAATTTTCAGATATGATATATCTTTTAACTGACTTTGTGATAAACTCCCTCAGATCATTGGGGCACTTGGAATATTGTAGATTGAAGAGCACAATGTGGGAGACAAGTGCCCAAATGTTCCCTAGACAAAGTCTTGTTCTTCTTTTAGATTCAGAAGATGGAGTTTCTCTTTAGGCAATGTTGATAGGTTACCTCTAGGCCCGAAACCTATGCAAGATATATTCTCATAGTTTTATTTTTTGGGAGCCAATGGTGATGTAGAGTTCAAATGGTTCTCTTTGTTTTTATATTTCTATAGAATGACAAACCTATTCTTTTTATCTTTCTATAGAATGACAAACCTATTCTTTTTCTTTTTTTATTAGTATAGACACATATTTTGAATGTATTAGAGCTATTATTCACTATTTATATAGTGGTATTCTCCTCTACGCTCTTTTTCACCTTCTTGGGGTGATGTGATGTGATGTGTTGTGTGTGTCCTAAATACCCAACAGTCATCTAAATTCACATAATGATGCAAATTCCTCTTGACAATAATCTCAACATGATGGAATTTTTTTAACTATATCAAGTGTTGTAGCAAGAGTTGTGATAGACAATAAGATGGAAAGAAGTCAAGAAATAAGAAATATTCCATGTTAACAACCTATTATTTACTTTTATGGCTATGAAATGACATCTTCTTTATGATAAAATATGTAAAAAATTTCGTGTATGTGTCTATGGAGAGAGAGAAAGCGACTTGAAATTCCATTGTGTTTATGTAAACAACCCCATATAGCACATACCTAAATACCAGAATAATCATCTAAATTCACACAATGATCTAAATTCTTCTAAGCCTACTACTTTCTTGAATGGTAGATCACTATATGATGGAATTTTTTATTATTATATATTAAGTGTTATAGCAAGAGTTGTGATAGACAATAAGATGAAAAGAAATGAATACATATTTCAAGTTAATAGCCTATTACTTACTTTTATAGATTTCATGAGTTTTTAAAATAAGTTTTGTTAAAAATAACCATATATAAAACATTTAAAAATCATTATAATGAAATCAAATACTTAAGATACCTAAAATATATTTTCATATGTGTTTAGTTAATGTTAATGCAATTTGATCATATGAAAGTAACAAAACTTGTACCAATTATTAGAAAACTTTAAGTGATAAATGTGATGGAGCCATTATATTCTAACAACTTTTAAAACACATATCTATATCCCACTATAGACTCTTCGTAATATCCTTGATGTCATCCAAATATAAATGATACTGATATTACTATTTTAGAGGGTCATGAGGATGATTCTTTCCCTTCTGATGTTCAGAGGGAAAAATCCAGCAAAGCATAAAGAGTTACATGTCATTGATGAACCAATTTAACTGGTTGACAAACCTCCTGTAAAGAGGAGGTCATGATGGTGTCAACATGTATTGAGAGATGATGAGAAGCATGAAGCACTAGTGGGATCTTCCTGAGAGAAAAATCATCCTGATTTTTATTCAAGATATGTTGCATTGATGAGCAACATTAATGACTCAAAGCCTTCATTGTATGAAGAGGCTGCAAAGAATCAAGTGTGGAAATATGCTATGACATAAGAGTATCATTCTATTCTGAAGCATGATGTTTCATATATTATTATCGAAAAATTCATATCTCCTCCTATCATCCACATTTAAAAAAAATTGTTCAATTTTTAACATTTTAAATATATTACATATTATTGTATAAAAAGTTTTAGGTTAACCTTAAAAGATTTTAGGATACTTCGTAAAATCGATTATTAGGAGTTTTATTACTAAATTATTAAGTGTTTTATTACTATATTATTTAGGCCTATATGCATTTAGTTATGTATTACTATCTTAGATTAGTTATATAAGTAAACATTACGATTCTTAAATTTAATACATATTTTTTGTTTTTTCAAAATTTTAGGTTATATTTCCAAGTTATATATAATACATTTAGTATATTTTTAGGTATTTAGTTATTTAATAATATTTAAGGTATTTTTAGTTAGTTAGCCTTATCTTTAGGGTTTAGGAGAGCTCATACTTTTTAAGTTTATTCTCATTTTTATCCTCAATTTATACAAGGATTTCAGGGTTCTTTCCTTTTGGTTGGTAGGCGACCTTCTAGCTCGCTTGACTTTTCAATAGCTATATTATTAGCTATTGATAATTCCAGGTTAGTTTTTTCTCTATTTAGTATCATTGTATTGAACATGGACATCACTCATGGTTCTAAACATTGACATTTGAAATACCTACTATAGAGTTCCTGGAATCCACACCTGAAACAAACCACTACAAAAATCTAAGAACTGAAAAAAAAGGATTTTTTAGTGTGCTATAATACAACTAAGAAAGTTATCAAGGGTGTTCTCATTCACAAAAGGAAGTGTATTAATCTATGCATCAAATAAGTTTAATACCCATTAGCAGAAGTACCCAACCCATGATTTGGAACTAATATTTTTAGTGCATGCTTTGAAAACATGGTGGCATTACCTAGTCAATAGGAAATTGTATCTACGAATGGATCATGAAAGTTTGAAGTAATTTTAAACTCAAACACAATTGAAAACTAGGAAATTTGATTGGGAGTAATTTATTAATTTGTATGACTATGATAGGGAAATGGAATCTACACGTCTATGCTTTGAGTTGAAGATGACATACAAGTGCAATATTTAAGCCTATACCAACTTAAGAACAATAATGAAGCTATAATTTTACAAATATAAATGGTATCAAGAAGTATGTCAAGCATTACTAGAAAGGATGGAATGGACAATAAAGGATGTCTTGAAAATTTATGATGATTATCATATGACTAAAGATGTAGTATTGCTTTGGAAGAACCAAATTTATGTACCAAACCTCAAGGATCCAAAAGGTTAGTATTTCATGAAGCACACAATGCAACTTATTCTAGACACTTTGTATATCAAAACAAATATCAAAGTATGAAACAACTATACTATTGGTTATGTTTGAAATCAGATACTATCACATATATAGCTCAATCCCTAAAATATGAATAGATAAAAGTGGAACATAGACATCCATCTAGGAAGTAGATCCCTTGAATGTATCATCTTGGAAATGGGAATAAATATGTCTACATTTCATCACAACATTGCACAACACATCTAAAGGTGATAACTCGATACAAGTAGAGGTTGGTCGATGTTATCAGAAATTCCCAATCAATGCAGACAAAGATTGTTTTCCTAGTCTACAGGGGGTATATCTAGAACAAAAGAATCACAACAATGCCTCCTCTCCCTATATTGTCAAATTACTTGAATTCAAAGCTTTCTTACCTCACTTATTAAGGACATCCTTTCCTTGTGAATTCTCTTACGATCAGTTGTACTTGTAAAATAATGTAAGGAACAAGATACAAAAATTGAAAGCAACAAGATGATTCAACAATCTATGCTAATGATAAATGAGAAAAGAAATGAATAACTCACATCAACACAAATTATTCATAGGAAAGGGGAACATATTTGTATTAATAGAAATAGAGAAGAAAACTACAACCAAAAACTTGATGTTGGAGCCTTGTCCTCACAGTGCCCTTGAATCAAAATAACAAGCTCTACAAACTCTACAAATCTCACTCATAAGACCATACTCTTTGCCTCCAGTAATGATTCCACCAGCATAAAGGTACTCTCTTAATCCTCTCCTATGATGATCCATGAAGCTTGTATATATAAGACAATGAGGGATCAAATGGGTTAGGATATTTTTGGAGGAAGGTGAGGGATCATCCCTAGATTCTAGGGGTATGAATTCTACTTACTACATATAGTTGGGATAAGCCTACATGATGACTTTCACCTAGAAGGTTCTCAAAATATTTTATTTTTCCATTTTTACAGGGTTGACGCTCCTTTCCCACTAACATGAGGCGTCAAGGAGAGACGACACTCCTTTTCCATAAGCAACAAGTGTCACCGACGCTTCTTGTCATTGGAAAAAATACATAGGGTAGGTATGACGCTCTATGTAATAAGAAAGAGTGCGTCAAAACCCATAGGATTGAGAAAAAAATTCCTCCAAAATATGCTTTGGCCAAGGAAATTTAGGGGATTATGAAAGGTGCTATTTTTTGGCTGTGACATAATCCCCCCCAAAGTATGAATCTAGAGGTAAATGATAGGTGAAATCATTTTCTAAACATGTTATATAATCAAAGGAAAAAGAGTGGTGAGTGAATACTTGACATACTACAAGTTACAAACTATCTAACTCAAATCATGGTTGCTGACCAAGTCATGGATACTAATAATACACTATAGATCCATGATCAACAAGACTCAAATGAATACCTAGCTACTGAATATACATTGTAGATCTATGTTGTCTAGACTCAATCCTGAGCATAGGCACTAGGCATACAATGTTTGCATGCAATAACTCAAAAAATACTCCATCGTAACCTGAGGATAGGCACATATTCAAGTGAATATCTAACCACTCATGGTCTTCATTCCAATCCAAAATAGTATGATTCTATCCATGTGAATGGATGTCCTGATGTTGAACATTGTAGAAACCACTTGATATCGGTCATTGATGTATACCGTTAACAAGTGCAAGGGAAATCACCATTAATGTCAATGATTCCCAAGGTACCCTAATACATTCCTCTAAATGTGAATAGATGACTTACATTTGAAAAATTGGAAAAATATTTCAATCAAAGGGAAATGATGAAAACCACTGTCGAAAGTGAGGAAACATGTCATTGAGACATGTAGGATTCAACATACTTGATTGGTTTCTAATACTAATTCTCGAATGAAGTTATAGTGTCAATGGGAATAGAATCATCAACGGAGGGCCATGATGTTTCCCCCTTCATCGACAATAAACTTGGAACAAAATTAATGTTGAAGTAATTATGATAATGAAATAACCATGGGACTGACTCAGATATGATCGAATCGAGGAAGGTAAGGTAACTGCATAGGCAGGTTGTGGTAAAGACTCCCCTTGAATGTTATACAACATGACAAGTGACTTAGAAACATTGAATCAACGATATAGAGACCAGACATAATGAAAAGGAAGGACAATGCATTCTTTTAATTGACTCAAAGGAGTGAAATGACTCATAAAAGTGTATCAACTAGATGAAAAGATGAATATCCAATTGTTTGAATGAAATGCAGACATGTGCCAAGTTCAAGGGTGACTATGATCTACCATTAATACAAATGTAAAATATCTCCCCATTCCCTTAATTTCCCCATCACGATCGACGAGTACTTATTTTCTTTTTAACAATCCTGAAAAGGGTAACAAATGCTCGATATATCTCATCAAGTGATGAGTCCATCCTCATATGTTTTATGAACCTAAGAAAGGAGGGGTTCATTCCCAGAAAAGGGTCCTTCATCGCTTAATTCTACGAGTCATAAGAAGGTAAACGTGATCATTGTTTCACATTTAGAGAGTCTGAAATGACTAAGAAGACTCCAAAGATGCATTTTTTCATAAATTTAGTCCACGAGGTCTGAAAAAGTATAAACTAATATCTAGGAGAACTCTTCTAGTCATAATGAACTAGAGTGTACCTTTTTTTGTAAATGAGTCTAAATTGTCCAAAAAGGGGGTAAACTATCACTTGATAGACGACCTTTCAAATACTTGTACAAGCGCAAAAGAATTGCGTTCAATTGGTGATCTTTTCTTATTTGGAGAGTTTGAAAAGATCTTAAAGACGACTCCAAGGGGTTTCCTTTTTTGTGTTTGGTTTTACGAGTCTAAAAAAGTGATAAAAGTGTACTTGGTACCTTTTCTCTAATTTTTTAACGAGAACAACTAGCGTATAAAAGGTGCTTGGAACCTTTTTATGTTTGAATATTGAGAACAAAAAAAGAAATAAACTAAGCTCAAACCAATTTTCATGTTTTAACCAGAGCACATAAAAAGAAAAGTAATCTCAACACCATCTTACGGTTTTTAGCGAGCTCAAAGATAAGTTGGAAGAATTCTTAGGGTATCTGCTTCATTTTTAATGATCTTGACATAGAATAGGAACTATTTTCAAAATATTGTTTCATGGTTTAGCAAGCTCGAAACCAAAAAGAAAGTATGCTCAAAATGAGTCCCATTGACGAGTGTTTTCCCAACATGATGTCCAATGGTTGGTACTTTCCCCCGCTATAACTATCGAATATATTAACTCCAACATAATATAAAGAGGTTGGAGACATGGCCCCAAGATTCATTTCGTCTGATTACTCTTTTTGTCATCCAACTAAATTCTGGGTTACTCTCAGTAAAAGGTTCACCAGAGACGAAGGAAGAAAGAGGATCAAGTGATACATGAAGATGAAATGAAGGTTCAAGTATTGAGTCTTGACACAATGGAAGAATTTGTTTCATTTTTAACAAGCTTGACATGAAAAGGGAACTTTGCTCACAACAACCTGTTTTATTTTTACACAAGCTTGAAACAAAAAACAACTATGCTTGTGGTGACCTGTTTCATTTTTACACAAGCTTAAAACAGAAAATAACTATGCTTGAGATAACCTATTTCACTTTTTAATGATCTTGAAACTAGAAATAAGCTATGGTCAATGACACCTGTTTCATTTTTAACGAGCTTAGGACAGAATGGGAATTCTGCTCGTAGAGATCTATTTCATTTTTAACAAGCTTGACACAAAATGGGAACTATGCTTTTTAGCACCTATTTCATTTTTTAATGAGATTGACACAGAAAATAAATTGTTCTCACTTTAAGTTCTTAGCCAACATGATGTCCATATGTTGGTAGGTTACCCCCCTTACATAATATGCTAGTGGATTAACCCCAATATGGTGTCCAGAGATTGGAGACATGTCCCCTGAGATTCCCCATGATGGGAAGAAGCTATCATTTTATAAATGACTAGAATTTGACATTATGCATAGAGTCAAGAGACATGGATGATGAAGAGAAAGGGACCACAAGAACATGTGGGACATTTAGAGAATCCGATGACTAGGGGTTATATGATGATCAAGTTTAACAAAGGAAAGTTGATCGATGGTCACAATCTTCCCATCATGGTAAAATACATCACTCTAAAGAGAGTGGACACTACATATTTCATGGCATAAACATAATCTCATCCAAGGACCATATTAAAATGTAAGGGACCTTGGAATACTATAACATCAATGTAGACATTTTCCCCTCTTAAGGTGATAGGTAAGTGAGGAAGGAGCCCTAAAGGTGTAGCACGTATTTAAATAAAATATAGTATATGATCGGTGGCTGGCACAACCTAAGGAGAACCCATAGCTTGTCAAGCATTTGAGGATATAATACTAACATAAGACCCTTCATGAAATATAGTGCAGAGTATTCCCTTAGCACTAACTCACACACATATCTAGAAAGGAACACTCAAATGAAAATGAGATTCTGTTAAATTAATCCATTAAAAGGAAATAACCTTACTACTTGGAGAAGCTTCTGTTGAAATAGATGATATTTCCCCTTGCTGAGAAAAATTTGAACTGACTATGAAAACTTTAGCGGGTTCCAGTTCACTCTCAACTGGAAGAAAGGGACAAGACGAAGATTGTGTCAAAGTCAGTACTTCATTCTTAACACTCTCAGATGAAAGAGTGGGATCACGTGGAGATGAAATCAACTTTACCACTTTAAATTCACTCTTCAAAGGAATAGTGGGATGAAATACTTGTTCTTTACTCTCTAAAGAAAGAGTGGGATCGACCAAGGATGGAACTAGATCGACTAATTTATCAACCAATGGGAGTTCAAATGACAAATTATTGTAACCTGTTAGAATCTGTTTTCAAGGAACAATAATATCTTTCAACAACTTTTAAGATTCATCCATGCGAGGACAAAGGTAATTAAGGTGAATGTCCCAACATAAAAAGCAAGGATTCCTAACTTTTCCTTTTTGAATCTTAACCATAGAGTCACTAGTTGATGGGGTATCATCAATATGATGACCAAAATTTGATGACATGGCTTGTTGGGAAGCCTCAAACAACACTTCTAAAACTTGGTATAGACCATGACAATCCTTAAGAAGATGGCCACCCTTGCAAAGTATGCAAGGGAACTTAGTTAGGCATATCAGGTTTTTTTGTGGAAATATCAGCACTCTCGGCACCATGATAAGTAGTTGGTTGAGATTTAGTTACTTGTTTATCTTTATTCTTCTTAATATTCCCTTTCTTGTTCTTATTATCCACGTGGTTACTAGATTCATAACTTTTGATAGACAAAGAAGGAGAAAGAAAAGAAGACACATATGGCAAAGAAGGTGAAGGATCAACATGATGGAGATGCTCTTGTGATGGAGAATTGGGATCTGAAACAATTAGTACATTTGGGATAACATGACTAGAGAATAACCATACATGTAATCCTATAGTCAATCTAGGAATACTTAAGGTAGCCATGAGAGAAGGACCAAAATTTCCAAATGAAGGAATAACAAGAGGTTCCCCTTGAGAAGGGGTGTCTTGGTTGGTAGTTCCATAAGGCATAGCCATAGCTACATAACAAAACTACCTCTCTCTTTAATACTTTTAATGGTACAAGAAACAAAGACTACTCAATTTAAAGCAACAAGCAAACATGTGATAGGAGTGGATAAAAAGTCAAGATCCTCATAGGATTGTCAAACCATCACAACCAGTTATATGCTGCAGGGTCCAATAGTAAAACACAACAAGGAGGATGGGGAATGTACCCTTGCATGAATACCCAACTACCTAGCTAGCATGTGTGTAGTAATCTCCCCGAGTATTCTTCTTGGTGTATTGTGATGATAGGATTTCCAAAGGGATTTTATCTTATGGTTTCAGGATCCCTAATGGTGTTTCCTCATATACACAAGGTACGTGGGAGATCAAATCTGCAGTAGTGTTGTCTAATGTACAACTATACAAAAGGGTCCTTCCTATATATCATTGAGTACGTGAAGTACCTTTCTATATACCATAAAAGTATGTGAAAGGTTGATCGATATACCAATGAGTACGTGGAAGAACCGCATAGTCCCCAGGATGCAACGCAGCCAATAAATGAGAATTCCTATGCTTGAAGACATTGGAAGATGTCTCTAACTTATCACACACTTCTTGCTAAGAATTTTAACCTAACTAGCGCTTATTTTTATATGAAAAGGTTAAGTGTACATATGGGGTGAATACTGACTCAGAAACCATGCAAGGATGAGATGCAAATATTTCACTCTCTATTTTAATCGATGCCCTACTTACGAGAGAGTAAGAAGTTCTTTTCTCAAATGCAAAATTTGAATAACATACACCCAAACTTGAAACTAGAAGTTTGTTTCCTATGTTTCCAACAAAAGTGAAAACCAAATATCTAAGAAGAAAAAGATCTAATTAACATTTGCAATAAAAAATGCTGGCAAGAGTCTTTACAGATTATGAAACTTGAAATTTTTTAGCTTCTTTTTTCTCTTATATAAAACTAAGATTTAGCAAAAGAAAAATATTAAGTAAACTAAAACAAAAACAAATTGTTTTTTGATTTTCAAGTAATTTTCAATCTAATAAAGAAGATCAAAGTAAAGCTTTATGTTTGAACTATTATGGAAATGAAAGATCTATTTTCCTCTTCTATAGAGATCTAAGGAAACAAATAGTAATCCCAATACAAAATAACTTAAGACAAACTCAACACATGCACACAAAAAATGAAATGCAAATTTTCCAATTTCAATGAATACAATCCACAGAAAAGAGCAAGAGGTTTCAAACAAAGAAACAATGTAAAATTCAATGCAAGAAACATAAACTATTATTTGAATGCAAAGAGAATAAAATTCAAAGCAACTACAAAATATACGACCAATCCAAAAGCGAACTGAATACCTACCTCGACGCAGGTTGAAGGGCTGAAACAGGGCATCCCTAAGAGGCTGGAACACTTTACTCACTATGTAACATCATCGATGACAATTTTTGTCTCTTGGAAAGAGGCATCGATGACACTATACAAACAGACAAAAGGTGTCAGAAAGGGGTCTATGCTCTGCTAGAATTAACCTAGTGTGTCGACAAATCTAGAGAATCAAAAAAAGAGAAAACAACTTAAAAATATGCATTGACTGGATAAAAAATAATTTGCTAAGGGTAGAGACTAACCTAACTAGGAAGAATCGAATTGATGTAAGATGAATTTCACACCTTAAATCCTTAAATGAGCAATTTGTTTTTAAGATCTTGTAATCAAAAGAAAAACAAATACAAATAGATCTGATCAATCCCTAGTATGGTCGCCAATTTTGTTATCGAAATTCTCAATTAATGCAGACAAATATTGTTTCCCTACTCTACATGGGGCATATCTTTAACAAAAAAACTCACAATAATGCATCGTCTCCCTATATTGTCAAATTAATTGAATTCAAATTTTTCTTACCTCACTTATGAAGGTGATCCTTACCTTCTGAATTCTCTTACGATCAACTGTACCTGCAAAAGAATGTAAGGAACAAGATACAAAAAGTGAAAGAAAAAATATCCTTCAACAGTCTATGCTAATGATCAAGGAAAAAATAAATGAATAACTCACATCAACACAAATTATTCACGTGAAAGTGGAACATATTTGTATTAATAGAAATAGAGAATAAAACTACAACCAAAGTCTTGATATTGGATCCTTGTCCTCACAATGATGTTGAGACAAAATCACAAGCTCTACAAAATCTACAAATATCACTCACAAGACCATACTCTTTGCCTCCAATTATGATTCTAGTACCATAAAGGTACTCTCTTAATTCTCTCCTATCATGATCCATGAAGTTTGTATATATATTCCAAAGAGGGACCAAATGGTTTTAGATCATTTGGGAGGAAGGTGAGTGATCATTCCTAGAGGCTAGGGGTATGAATGCCACCTACTCCATACAGTTGGGATAATCCTCCACAAGGACTTTCATCTAGAAGGTTCTCAAAATTTCTGATTTTCTCCATTTTTAGAGGGTTGGTGCTCTTTTCCCACTAGCATGAGGTGTCATGGAGGGAGGGCTCTCCTTGTCCATAGGAAACAAGTGTCATCAATGCTTCTTGTCATTGGGAAAAATTCATCGAGCATGTCTGATGCTCTATGTTATAAGACAGAGTGCATCATAGCTCCTAGCATTGAGAAAAAATCTCTTCAGAAAGATTCTTTGTCCATGGAAATTCATGGGATTAAACAAGGTGCCAATTTTTTGGTGTAACAGTTAATCGAAAAATATGGAACATGTTATCACTCAAAATCGCACCCAAGGTTGTGGAAGGTGAACTCCTAGGTAACAACAAAACCACTTTAAGAAAGGGATTTGGCTTCTTCCTTTCTAGAGAGGGATCTCTCAAAGATTTTTAACAGGGCCATATAGACAAACAAAATAAAATTCAAATGTGTTGGTGGTTGAAATACTGCAAGCATACATTGGGCTATGGAGTCACAAATATTAATGAATTATAGAATAGTTTGCAGGGAAATAACTACAAAGGAAAGATAACACTCAGTTACAATCAAAATGTTGTTGGTCTAGCGATAAAAGAAGAAATATGATAATCCATCAACACAGAGCATCAGAAAGATGAATTCTGCATCAATTTTGGTGGGAAAACATGGTGAAAACCTAGAACAATAACCAGAGCATAACAATATGAATTCTAAACTATTATACACACATTCTATATCTAAAGGAAGACATAACGGCAAGTTAAAAAAGAATACATGCATAGAGGAAAGGAAATAATAGACTGTAATTACAAATTGCACATGAATCTCTGTAGCAACAAGCCCGCATTCAACTCTGGCATTTTATTAAAGGAAAATATCAATTTAAGTAACTCTGAACCTCATGGGTTCCAACCTCATATTCCTCTATTAAGGGTATATTTATAGTGTTAACAGGCTCCCTAGACCAACCTCAGAAACCTAAAATTAGTTACAAAATCGTGGATCAATCTTAACAACTTATGGTATGGAAGATTCACCATGATAATTTACAAAATGGGAAAGCATGAAGGGATTCGCATGATGGACCAAAATGGAGAATTAAACACTTGGAAACCATGCCTTATGGGTGAAAATGACGGCTCAAAACACCTTCGACGATCTGTAACAGTTTCAAAATTGCTTTGCATCGTTTACCTGCGAAATTGCTTTTGGACCGTAGATCTTACATTAAGATTCATCATGGGTTGTCGATATGGGTTCTGCGGGAAATGGAGAATGGGATGTTGTCTTTATCAAGGTTCACTTTGGCCTTTCTGCCCCCGCCTTATCCTTTCCTCTCTTTAGCTTTACACACCATCGATCTTTGCGAGACTCATTCTCAGCCATTGATCTAAGATAAGGTTTACGGTCTTCGAAAAATGGAAATCAAATTCTGACCTTCCATAACAAAGAAATTTATATTTTCTCCCTTCCAGATCCGCCCTTTCGCTTCCTCCTTTAGCGAAAACAGGAACGCGGATCCTCCAACTTTCTTCACCGAAACTTCTCCTCTTTCGCCTTCGCATTTCTGACTCCGCCCTTCTGCTTCCACCTTTCACGGAAAACAAAATGCAGAAAACGTATTTTCAACATTTTTGCAACCAAAACCTTGTATTTTCGCTTCTGCACTTTTCCGGAAAGCAGAAAGCAAAATTTTGACCTTTTTCATAACCGACACTTAAGTTTTTCTCTTTCACCCTTCCGCTTCCTCCTTTAGCAGAAGGTGGACTTCGGAAAGCGGACTTTCAACTTTTCATAACCAAAACTTAAGTTTTCCGCTTCTGCCTTTAGCGAATGGTGGAATTTCAACTTTTCACGCCCAAATCCTAGTAAGGATGCTCAAACTGTAACTCCACCTGCACACTGTCAAACTTCTCTTCAAGGGAATCATGCAAGGAATGTTCCTGACAATTTTCAAATGAGATATCAGCTTCCTCATCTAAGATATCATAATTTAAAACTTGATTCCTTTCAATTATTTCAAAGGGAATTTCATTGTGTTTTTTAATATATTCAAGCAAAATAATTTCAGAATTCAAAAAACATAAAGAAATATCCCATTTGGAGTCCTCCTCTTCTTCAAGAAAATGAAATGAAATGTACTCTTCTTGACATTCTGAATTTGAAGAACATGAAGAGACATCCCATTTAGGACCCTCAGCTTCTTCTAGATGATATAATCTATGATTTCAAACTCTTGGTTCTTCAGGTGCATTGTCAAAGTAGTCTTCCTCATATTCATCATATATAGCTGGACTGAGATCTTCTTCAAAACCACCACAAATAGAGTCTGTAACAGGATGATTGCATTCTTTATCAAACAAACTATAACACTCCTCCTGTACAACACTAGGCTGATTATCTCCTTGATCATAAGAAGGAATATTGGAATGCAAATAAGATTCTGCTTGTCTTCCATTCTCATCATCCATTCCTAAGAATGCTATGACATTATTCATATCCTCAAGTTTCTGTGTTTGATTAGAATCTCTTAATATTTGTTTCACAAATTCAAATGAGGCATAACAAAATGGAAAACAATTACTCTCATCATGCTCACTATCCATCCTATCTTCATAAATTTGATCATGGATTGCAATCAGATTTTCTTCATTAACTGGCACAGGATTTGCAAAATATCTAGCTGGTTGTTTATTCTCTTCTATTTTTTATGTATTTTGTTGTCTAGTAGAAGGTTGATTTTGACTGAAAAATCCTTTATTTACAATAACCTGCATATTTCTCAAATCGATATTTCTGTGAACATCATCTATAGCATGAAAATTCCCTCTTCGGTACCGCTATGCCTTTGACTCTTCCTCGAATCTGATTTTGTGTTCTCTCATATCTCTTTGTCTATTTTGTAGTAGTGGAGGAGGGTTTGGCCTTCTGAAATTTGGGTTTTTTATTTGAGGCTCATTTTGTTCCCTGTTTAATGGTTTATTATTCAAATTCAACCTATCCATCAGTCTCTCCATTATCTTCATCATCATTTCAAACATAGCATCATCAGGAGAAGAGGCAATATAAGTAGAAGGCACATTTTTTTCTCTAGCTTCCATTCTATCTGTTTCTACCCTCTGCTTTATCTTTCCACTTGCCATCATATTAGCCTCCGCTTTTAAATAATATTGGAACATAACAGGAAGACTTAATGATTTTATTTCTCTCAATAATAATGCAAATTCACTATCAAATGCATCTCCATAATGGAGTTTTGCAGCACCTACTAATGGTTGAATTTATTTTGGCATACTGTAATAAAAAATTGCAAACCTCCTGTTAAAACTAGACATGGTTTCACCCTCCTTTCTCTTCATGGAGTAAAACTCTGAAAGAACTTGGTCCAATGACCTCCTCTCACCCCAAAAATTCAAAAAGATGGCAGAAAACTCTCCCCACGTACTAATGGATTTAGGATGCAAATGTCTGAGCCATTCCCTTACATCTCCTTGCAAGGAATGGAAAAAGGCCCTCATGCAAACATCATCATGTTCTACTTCAAAGAGGTCAAGGAAATTCTAAAAGTCTTGTAGATGTTTCTCAGTTGTAGGGTTCTTGGATTCTCCATCAAACTTAGGAAGGTACTTGTAGTTCTCTATAGGAAAATCATGAATGGGAGGTAAGTGAAGTGGTCTGTACTGGTTTAGGAAATTGGAAGAAATGAAGCTATGTGGAATGGACGTATTATAAGTTGTGGTATAATGAGGCTCACAGGGCTGATATTTGATGTCATGTGATTCAGATAAAATGTCTGGATCAAAATCAAATGTACAAGATGAAGAATTACTTTCAGTTCGTAAAGAAGGATATACAGGAGTAAATTCATGATTTGGTTTGGAGTGAAATAAACAATGAGGGATTCCTTTGACCAACTTAGGAAAGGATAAGAAGATATTTACAAGAAAGGATAAGATGTCTTGGAGAAAGATAAAACTTGAGTACCTTATCTTTTCTCCATGACTTTCCATGTCTTTATAATGAGTTCATTTCCCTAGGGGAGTCTGCTGGTTCTCTTGAAAACTGGATCTATGAATCATGCCTCCCCATTGGAGTCACTGAAATTGGACTCTTAAAGATGGAGTCACAAAGTGAAAGATGTATAATCTTCTTGATGTTTGACTATTGTTCACCATCAACAATTAAATCTCGTGTATGTGACATCTTGGAATCCAGGATGTATTTTGAAATCTTGTTAAAAAATGAGTTGGAGTCACCAGGGAAAATTATAAAACCTTTTCAAAAGCAGAGCTCTTTGTTTTCCCATAGAAACCCTTTCTTCTTGGAATCTTTGTCATTTTTCCTAGGGCTGATTTGCACTTTAGTCCTCGGCAATGACACCAAGTTTTTAGCACTCAGAATTATCACACCCAAGTTTGTGGAAGGTGAACTCTGAGGTAACAACAAAACCACTTTAAGAAAGGGAGTTGGATTCTTCCTTTCTAGAGAGGGATCTCTCACATATTTTTAACAGGGCCAGGTACACAAAAAAATAAAATTCAGATGTGTTGGTGGTTGAAACAAAAAAAGCATACATTGGGATATGGAGTCACAAATATTAATGAATTACAGAACAATTTGCAGGGAAAGAACCACAAAGGCAAGATAGCACTTGATTATAGTCAAAATGTTGTTGGTTTGGTGAAAAAAGAAGAAATACAACATATCATCAACATAGAGAATCAGAAAGATGAGTTCTACATCAATTTTGGTGGGAGAACTTGGTGAAAACCTAGAACAATAGGCAGAGCATAATAATATGAATTCTGAACTATTATACACTCATTCTAGATCTGAAGGAAGACATAATGGCAAGTTAAGAAATAATACATACACAGAGGAAAGGAAATAAAAGACTGTAATTACGAATTACACATGAATCTATGCATCAACAAGCATGCATTCAACTCTGTCATTTTATTAAGGGAATATCTCAATTTACATAACCCTGAACCTCACGGGTTCCAACCTTGTATTCCTCTATTGAGGGTATATTTATAGTTTCAACAGGCTCTCGAGACCAACCTCAAAAACCTAAAATTAGTTACGAAATCGATGATCAATCTTAACAACTTATGATCTGGAAGATTCACAATGATAATTTACAAAATGGGAAAGCATGCTTGCATGCACATGATGGACCAAAATGGAGAATTAAACACCTGGAAACCATGCAAGCTGGGTGAAAACGACGACTCAAAACACCTTCAATGATCTATAACAACTTCAAAACTACTTTGCATAGTTTACCTATGAAATTGCTTTTAGACCATAGATCTTACATCAAGATTCATTATGGGTCGTCGATCTAGGGTCTGTAGGAAATGGAGAATGGGTTGCTACCTTTCTCAAGGTTCACTTTGGTCATTCCTCCCTCACCTTATCCTTTCCTCCCTTTAGATTTCCACATCGTCGATCTCTGCGAGATTCATTCTAAGCCATTGATTTGAGATCAAGTTTGCGGGCTTTGGAAAATGGAAATTGGAAAATCAACCTTCCATAACAAAAAACTTTATATTTCCACCCTTCCGCTTATAACTTTAGCGGAAAGAGGAATGTTGATCCTCCAATTTTCTTCACCAAAACTTCTCTTCTTTTGCCTCTGTATTTTCGATTCCTCCCTTCTGCTTCCGCCTTTCGCAAAAAACGGAATGCGAAAAATGGGTTTTCAACATGTTCGCAACCAAAACCTTGCATTTTCGCTTCCACCTTTCCACGTCTGCACTTTTCCAGAAAGCGAAAATTAGAACTTCATCCTTTTTCAAAACCAAAACTTAAGTTTTCTGCTTCCTCCTTTAGCGGAAGGTGGATTTTGAAAAGCGGACTTTCAACTTTTTGTAACCGAAACTTAAGTTTTCTGTTTCTGCCTTTAGTGGAAAGTGGACTTTCAACTTTTCTTGCCCAAATCCTTAGACTTTTCGCTTTCCAATATCTTCCCCCGTGCTCTCTTCCGGACCATCGATCTTGGGAGGAAGCGTCATGGGCCGCCGGATCTAGATCGCGGAAGGAGGAATTTGGTATTTCCACTTTTGTAACCAAGATTTAGTCTTATGCACGCTTCTGCTTTCGATTTTCCTTGGGAAGAAATGACTTTTTAGCCTTTGATCTTCTGCACTGCGCATCTAGGTCGTCCATTTCCTGTCAACAGTCTAGTAAGGGTGGATTCCTTCGTTTACATGCATTTCAAGGTCAAAAATCATAATTCCTCTAAGTATTTGGCATTCTTAACCTAGAAATGTCCCTTCAAACACCTGCAGATCTTCATCAACAATCTTTAAGGTCATATGATATGAAAATTTACATACCTTTTTCCACCATTATTGGCCAAATCCCTTACCAATTACTTATCCTAGAAATGGTGCTAACAACACATTTTATTCCAATGAACACTACTCGCGAGGCATGTGATATAGCGCACATTTTCAACTTAAAATAATTACTAATACTACATGGTGTACCAAAAGTGACTGTGAAAAACAGTAAGTCCAAGTTTACTTCCATGTTTTGTCAAAGTTTGTTTCATGAATTACATACAAATTTAATTTTTTTAAAATAATACCATCCAAAGGAAAACATGAATACATATAGACTCAATCAAAGTATCATAATACATGCTAAGGATGTATGCAATAAATTTACCAAGAAGCTAAGAAATACTTATCCTTGGTGGAGTTTCCTTACAATAATGGATATCACCATCCTACTAAGAAAAATACATTTGAAGCCCTGAATGAATGGAAGTGAAACTCATTTATAAGTTTGGATAACCTAGAAGTGAGAATGATTGAAGAGTGGGATACTCTAGAAGAGATGGAAATTATAGTAATATGAGTTTAGCATAATATAAATACTGCTTAGGATTAGCAAAAGAACTATGAGTATGAAAAAATAACAAAATGAATTTTCAAGGTAGAGGAAAAGATGTTTATTAGAGTTAATCCAAATGGAACTTCATTATGGCTGCGTATATAGAAGAATTTGGAAACTAGATTTTTTTGAATATTGTAACTTCAAAGGATAGTCTAAATGTATTTTACTAATGTAACCCAAGGGAGATGTCATTATTCCTCCGGAGGGGTGTCACTATTGTATTTGGTCATTGTAGAGTCATGAGGTAAAGCCTCCATTGTGTGTCAGGTCTTTAGCACCCTAATAAATATAATATAATATTGCATTGAGTCTTCCTAAGTAAAGTCAGCCTACTTAGTTAAGTGGGGCCGACTTGTTAGGTTAAATGTCAAGTGACGAAAAGAGTATAAATAGAGGAGATGTGTTCCTCATTTGAACACACACTCACTTGTGCACAACGCATAGGAGAGAGAGAGAGATATATATATTTGCTAGAGGGAGGAACACCTATCTGGGTTCTTATATTTTACTTTTTATACGCCTTATACAGAGGAAGTTTTGTTGGGTTTTCTTCCCCATGAGGGTTTCCTAGGATAAGTCTTTGTTTTCTTTTGTGTGGTTGTGCTTGTCTATATTTTAGTGATCTTTTTCTTATGGTTATGTTGTTATGATACTAAATGTTATAAGATCTAATATAATGATTAAAAAACTAACATGGTATCATATCCACCCTAAAAGAAGTCTTTGTACAGTCGAAACAGTGCTATAACTACAACTATTGAAAATTAGGGTTTCATGCTTGAAAACCCTAAAAGACTAAAACTCAGTCATTTTGGTGCATTCAATATATATCGATGTTAGAGAAGGATCATGAGACAAAAAATTTACAAGAAAAAGATAAATCTCGAATGTACCATGTATAAAAGTTTCAGCCTCAGATTCTCTATATTCTTGAAGATATGATTCATACAAGTCAAGGTTCCAACCTCTCCCACAATTCATCCTTAAATAAGTGATCGAGGGAGAATTTCTATATCTCGGGATACCAAACTCCAAATGAAATTTAAAAATATGTTCCAGATAGTTCATGGACTTTCATTCCGGTGTTAAAAGTTTCATACCCTGAAGGTGAAACAGTGACACATGGTAGTCCATACAAGTTCGCTATTCTAACATTCTTGAAATAAGTCACCTTGGGAAAACACCCATAAGTCCCAACTGGTGAAACCAATTCTGCTATAACATGCGGTGTTGGAAATAGGGTAGAAAAGGATACCTCAGTTCGAAGTTTCAGACATAGAGTAGCAGTAATTTCAGAGATACCACTGAAACAATATCAGGAATTTCTTCAAAAGAAACTGAAGAAAACTAGGGCATGAGATATTGTGTAGTTCTGATCACAGTTTTGGGAAAATGAGTATATACTGCTTCACTCTCCTTGAGGAGGTGCATATTTCTATCCAATAAGATCTGAAAGATACCTCAATTGAAAAATTAGGGTTTCTCTGTCAAGCCCTAAGTCCACGAGAAACAAGCATTCGAGAAAAGATTTCAAGCAAGAATGAGATTGAAGCAATCTCACTGGTCAAAGAAGAAGCTCCTGATCCAGAAGGATATGAAGACAAAGAAAACAAAGATAAGTATTTGAATTTCCTTTCCTGTATATGCTGTGTATTATGCATGATAGAATGTTTGCATTAATGACAATATACTACTAATATGCATGTGATGGGTAAGTAGCCCATGGTGCTATACAACTCTCCATTGCTACTTATCTATAATGAAACCTCTTTGCTGACATATTGAATTAGTGCACAATTTCAATGATTTCATGGTAGAGATGGAAGGAATTTAGAAAGCTTCCATGAGATATGGATGAATGTTGTATTGGCTAAAATAGTTGTATGATGATAAGAATTTGTCCTTTTGCATATGTCCTATGAAATGGTTCTAACCATGCAACTGGTGCGTTTGACTTGTGGGAAATGTCCTATACAACTGCATACAAGAAAAGGAGAATGAGACTTGTTCTAAAGAACAAGTGATGACAATTCAATATTCACTCCAATAAACATGAACCTGAAGTTCCCAGTGTCAGGGACACCATGACAAAAGAAAGAGCTTCAGAGAGAGTTAGATCCACCTCAAGAGATGAACACCATCTTGGACATGAGAGATAATTCAAGATGAAGAGAAGTATGAAGAGACTTCCAAACCAAAGTAAGAGGCCTTGGACACACTCTAGTTTTGTGACACAGTTGGGTGACATCATTGATGCAAACCCTTCCAGCTATGGAAGAAGCTATGATCAAAGAGTAAGAGTTGATCACGAGGAATGATGTCTAGGATATGGTTCTGAGACCTGAACAAAAGTTTGTAGTGTCTTCCATATGGATCTACAAGAAGAAGTGTACAAATAAAGGTTCATGGTTTGTTTCAAAAAGAATAGACTATGGCATGACATACTCTATTGACCATACACACTTCTTTAGTAGAAGTATATATCAAGCAAAGAACCACCTGTACAGAATATGCTTTGAACAAGCTCATAGGGAACCCATAGATAAGAACATCTAGGAGCTTGACAGATCACCTAGAGTGATGAATATCTTAACCTTTTCTACAAGGTTGAATATGGAAACCTATAGAAGAAAACAAGCTCACAGATGGGTGCAAGAGGAACTTTTCGACAAAGTTCAAGATAAAGGGATCTTCGTATCCAGTAACCTGAGATGGATACATAGTAGTAGAAGATGCTACCTATCACTCTAGTACAGATTGCAAAGGGAAGATGATGCTTCACTTCAGGGAAAGTGAATACAGAAGGTCTCTGAGTTTGACTTAGTATGACATGATGGACATATTCCTGATGGACCAAGACTTTACCAAGAGTAAAGTGGGTTCCAACCTTCAAGGTTGAATGCAGAAGACTATGATATGTCGATGACCTGACAAAATGAACTCATGATAGATGCAAGAATGATGTTTGAGATATAGTACCCAAACCAGAAAGCAAGAGTGTGGTATCTTCCAAATGGATTTGAAAGATAAAATATGTTGTTAATGGAAGGAAATATTTGTAGATAAAGGATTCTCTCAGAAAGGGAATTGATTATAAAGAGATATTTTCTCTAGGAGCAAGATACACCTCCATTAGAACTATCATGGCACTTTCTTTCATGATGAAGTGGTATATACACCAGATGGATGTAAATACAAGCCTTCGTTAATGGTATGATTGAGGAAGAGGTTTACATCGAATAACCACAAGGATTCGAAGTCGAAAACATAGTGACTCAAGTATGTAAGTTGTAAAAGACTCTGTATGGACTGAAGCAAGATCCTAGAGCTTGGTATGGAAGAATATATAGCTTCTTGGCAATCATGGACTTTACCAAGAGTAAAGTTGATCCTAACCTTTGACTTAAGGTTATGGATGATGAACCTAGCATACTATTTTTGTATGTGGATGATCTATTTCTAACTAGAAATGAAAAACATATCACATATTGCAAGAAGAGGCTAGATGAAGAATTCAAGATGAAAGATCTTGGATTGATGCTTTATTTCCTCGGGATGAAAGTGTGGAAGAGCTCAGAAGGAATATTTCTGAACCAGGAAAAGTATGCTATGGAAATCTTAAAGAAGATTTGATATGTTGGGTTGTAAAGCCATGGCCACACCCATGGATACCAACATGAAGTTGTTGTCTGATGAGACATCATAGATAGTAGATATGACTCAATACAAACATATTATTGAGTTGTTGATGTATCTAACGAACATAAGGTCATATATATGATTTTTCATAAACACTTTGATTCAATATCTAGGTAACCCTAGATGTGTTCACCTGATAGCTACAAAGCATGACGAGGTACCTTAAAAGTACGACAGACTTAGGAATTTACTGTGGTAGAGATCGTGACTACATATTTTATGGATATACGGATTCAGATTGGGAAGGAAGTGCCGCAGACATAAAGATAAACTCAGGTGGATGTTATTGTCTAGGATCCGCCATGATCTCATGGTTTAGTCTAGTGTTTCTCTCAATACAGCTGAAGAAGAGTACATTACATCTTGATCCGATAGTTGGGAAGCCATATGGATTTGGAAAACTAATGTTAGGACTATTTGACATGGAGTTGGATACCACAGTGATTCTTTTTGACAACCAGAGTTGCATAAAGATGACAAAGATTCCTATGGGATATGGTACCGAAGGGAGAAATAAAACTCAAGTATTTGAGTACCAATGAGCAAGTTGCTTATGTGGTGACCAACCTTTCTTGGCAATCTTAGTGTAGCTTGAAAATACTTTCCTCACAAGGAGGAACAGTGATGTTGATACTGAAGACTTTCCTCGCAAGGAGGAATAGTGATGTTGATACAGAAGATTTTCCTTGCAAGTACAAAAAGTGATGATGATATAGATCTTTCCTCGTAAGGAGGAACGATGAAGATATGGACCCTTCTAAGAAAGGAGAAATAGGTTGAAGATACAAACTTTCTTCAGAAAGGAAGAACATGTCAAAGATATGGAATTTCTTTAGAAAGGAACAACAAGTTGAAGATATGGACTTTCTTTAGAAAGGAATAGCAAGTTGAAGATATGGACTTTCTTAAGAAAGGAAGAACAAGCTGAAGATGTGGAATTTCTTCAGAAAGGAGGAACAAGTCAAAAATATGGACTATCCTCGAAAAGGAAGAACATGTCGAGACTATGAACCCTCCTCGGACAAAGAGGGAGCAAGTTGATAATATGGATCCTATCAAAAAATGGGGAGTGATGATGAGACTGACATCGATGATGGGATGACAGTGATGCTCCAACATGAAATAGGCCAAGTACACCTAAAGAAGCTGACAAGGTCTGACATTTATTTGTGGATGATAGTATCCTCACTTAAGGATGGAAGGTATAACACTATGTTCATGAGAGTAGTCCTTACTAGGTAAGGATGGCCATGCAAATGCTACTCTCGCATGGAGAGTACCCACATTCACTTATGGATGATAGTATCCTCTCTCGAGGATAACAGGTATAACATTTTATTCATGAGAGTGGTCCTTACTAGCTAAGGACAGCCCTGTAGATATTACTCTCTTGGATACCGTAGAATAACACTCGCTCAGGAGTGGTCCTAACCTTAGTGGTATGGATGCTCTATGATGAGTCCTCACGAATGACAAGACTGACATTTTGTATGTAGTCAAGATCTGCTCTGCAGACGATACTCTTGTATGGAGAGTATGCCTACATTCATATGTAGATGCCATGGAATAACACTCACTTGGGAGTGGTCCTAAACTGTTTGGTATGGATGCTCTATGATTAGTCCTCACGGACGTTGTAGTATAACACTCACTTGGGAGTGGTCCTAAACTGTTTGGTATGGATGCTCTATGATTAGTCCTCACGGATGTTGTAGTATAACACTCACTTGGGAGTGGTCCTAACCTTTGTGGTATGGATTTTCTACGTTGGGCCGACATTTTGAATGCGGTCGAGATTTGCTTTGTAGAAAATACTCTTAGATGGTAGAGTATACCTACATGTGAGTGTAGATAACGTATTATAACACTCACTTGTGAGTGGTCCTAACTTGTGTGGTATTGATGGTCTACGATAAGTCCTCACGGATGATAGGGTCAGTACTGGGTGCAGTTGAGATCTACATTTAGTTGTAGATGATTCAGCTAATTGATTTCATGGATCATGCTGATGGAGGATTGCATCGTCCTTTTACTTATGTCCTAAAGTGATCGGGATTGATTATCCCACAAATAGATCATGTGTACTGCAGGTAGAGTGGCGGTGAAGGATCTAGTAGATCGAGGTAAAGAAGCAAAGGGTCAAGTAGATCGAAGTGTGGCTACAAAGGATCAAGAAGGATCTAAGTGGCTGCTGTAAAGGATCAAAAGGATCGAAGTGTTGCTGCAAAAGGATCGAAAGGATCAAAGTGCTACTGCAAAGGATCGAGAAGATCAAAGTTCCACTACAAAGGATCGAGAAGATCAAAGTGCTGCTGCAAAGGATCAAAGTACTGCAAAGGATTAGAAGATCAAAGTGCTGCTGCAAAAAATTAGAAGATCGAAGTGATGCTACAAAGGATCAGAAGATCGAAGTACTACTGCAAAGGATGAGAAGATCAAAGTGTTGTTACGAAGGATTGAAATATCGAAGCATTGCTGCAAAAGGATCATGTGATCATGTGATGCAGAAGATGAAGAGTAATTGTTCTAGTTACTGATTGTGAAAAATTCATGTGATGTATAGATGTATAGCCTCGATGATGTTGCAGATATTATCTCTCTAGTCTCCTATATTCTATGATGATGTTATCAATATAACAACCTTCTCATTAAGGGGGAGTGTTGAATATTGTAACTTCAAAGGATATTCTAAATGTATTTTATTGATGTAACCCGAGGGAGATGTTATTATTCCTCTAGAGGGGTGTTACCATTGTATTTGGTCATCATAGAGTCATGAGGTAAATCCTCCATTGTGTGTCGAGTCTTTAGCACCCTAATAAATATAATATAATATTGTATTGAGTCTTCTTAATTAAAGTCGACCTACTTAGTTAAGTGGGGCCGACTTGTTAGGTTAAATGTCAAGTGACGAAAAGAGTATAAATAGAGGAGATGTGTTCCTCATTTGAACACACACTCACTCGTGCACAATGCATATGAGAGACAGAGAGAGATATATCTGCTAGAGGGAGGCACACCTATCTGGGGTCTTGTCTTTTACTTTTTATACATCTTATAGAGAGGAACTTTTGCTCGTTTTTCTTCCCCATGAGGGTTTCCTAGGATAAATCTTTGTGTTCTTTTGTGTGGGTGTGCTTGTCTATCTTTCAGTGATATTTTTCTTATGGTTATGTTGTTATGATGCTAAATGTTATAAGATCTGATATAGCCATTAAAAACTTAACATATTTTATGCACCTTTTGAGATCTTGGAACAAATGGGTGGCATAACTTACCAACTAGCCTTACCACTAGATGTGAAAATTCATGATTTCTTTCACATATGTTTTCTTAAGAAGTATGTACCTCGCCCTAGTCGTGTGTTAGACATTGATGCTATACAAGTGAAGGAAATTGGATAATTATCACTAAACAATAATTAGAAATAGTTGGCAATAAGCAATAGAAAATTTTGTACAAATGAATGATAAATTGGGTTAAAGTGTGTTAACACCACTAGTTAGAAGATGATGACACATGGGAATTCGAATAATAAATGAAGAAGCTTTCCCCTCATTTGTTTAATTATAATATGAGAGTTTAAGTCGTATCCCTTATTAATGGGGGAGGGTCGTAACACCCCTAATGCTAGGATTTTGTTCTAAATATTAGGAGATTTTTTTCTATACTTATTGATGGACTATTATATTTATTGGTTGAGTATAAAAACCTAGGCATTTGTATAT
This sequence comes from Pseudotsuga menziesii, assembly GCA_001517045.1. NCBI lineage: Eukaryota > Viridiplantae > Streptophyta > Pinopsida > Pinales > Pinaceae > Pseudotsuga > Pseudotsuga menziesii. Next base: position 3,559 of record LPNX010345012.1, on the reverse strand, counting down.
TTTTCTTGATCAACTTAGGTAGTGGAATTTCTTGTTTTAAGAGTTAGGTCTCATATTTAGTATTCTTCATTAATTGTTATATACCATTGATGACCCTTTTATGAATTTGTACCATGATCGATCCATGCTAATGTTGGATTCCTTGTTATGATAGGTTGAATGCATCATTATGATGTATACATAGGTTGGATACCTTATGATGATGTGGATTGTGTGGATGCCTTTTTAATGAGATATTATCAATTTATGATAGGTTGGATACCTTGTGATGTTGTGTCTAATGTGGATTCCTTTTTAATGGGATATTTTCATTTTATGATATGATTTATGATTTATGTGTAGATGCCCTATTCTTGGCGTAATTCATGCAATTAATTATAATGTGAATGTTGAACATACATGGGTATATTGTATGGACTAATATATTACATGTTAAAGACCATAATCAATAATGGGAAATGCACCTAGGGGAAGGGATCATATCTCATTGAGGATGACTATCCTAGAGTTATCGAGCATTGGGAAAGGGGAGACTTGTTAAAAATGATCTCCAAAATTAAGCCAGGTAAGATGGTTGAAGGGAAAAGGGTTTTAATTCACTTTTACCTTTCTTCGCAGATGTAAATTCACCCACAAGCCCAAATTTTCCCTTACACATGTATGGGTAAACCCAATATCGAAATCTTGGGAAGATGTTACGTTGATATTGATTACTAAAGTTGTGTCGTAGCCATTGTTGGAGTTGGTTGTCTCATGTAAAAATTGGATGGGAATCAACATTGTTATGCACTCAATGATTTGAGATTTTGTATGTTTGGTTGTATAGAACAATGTCTACTCTAATATGGTCTATGTGGGATAAGGGGTTAGGAGTGTGCTTGGAAGTAAAATATGGTTAGTGCACTTGACAATGTATCCATATAATTTGGGCCAAAATAACAATACAAGAAACCATGCACACTAAGTAGGTGTCGTATATATACCGAGATGATAGATTAAAACTTGCTTCAAAAGACTCTAATACCATGTTTGCATTTTGATTTGGTCAGTGAACCTAGTTTATTTAATATGTTCTATGTGGGATAAGGGGTTCGGGAGCAGGACAAATTATGTTTGCAAATTTAATAATTAGTTTTCACAATATTGGCTTTGTGATTATAAAGAATACACATTGAAATCATCAATAGAAGATAGACTTACTTTCCTTTTAAATGTATCTTAATTTGAGCTTGCATTATCAAATCCCAAGTTGAAGTAAGATTAACTTGGAGAATTGAACCATTTTAGGCATGGTTAGTTGTGTTGTGCTCTAGGGAACCATAAAGAAGTGATCAATTAGCATGCAAGCATCTACTCTATATATTAAACATGCATATTCACTATACTATGATTATTGAGATGAGAAAATAATCAAACTTTTCATTTGTTCTATGGATATTTCCCTTTAAAGGGATTAATTAACATAATATTTGGTGTTCATTATGTCACCTTTCTTTGTGTTCATCCCATGATCATGTTAAAATTCAAGCATCGTATCATAGTGTTTTGAAACAAGCTTTGATTTATGATTTGGGTAGATAATTGACTTCTAAATAGAAACGCTTTGGAGCTCTCATCCTACCTAAAGAGAGCACCATAGATTACACTCATAGGATCAATTTCCAAACAAATCATTTGCTTTCTAAGGGCTATACCTATAAGTCTTTTTTGGAAAAGAGAATGTAGAAAAATAATAATTCAATTCCCACCATCCAAATTTATTGTGGTTAATGATTAATGATTAATCACTATGGCACTTTCAACATTCTTTACATTCAATTTACTAATAAGTTTCAACATTTTTTTACTCTACTTTGTAGCAATGTTTTACCCCCATAATGTAGCAATGGAATACCCTCTCATCTTAATTGCACTTAGTGATGGTGTTTCTTCTTTATCATAAATCACATTGTGTGATTTCTAGTTGGCATTATCTTTTGAGTAGGGAAATTATGTTGATAGTAATCAATTTTTTCTCAATTTTTTTTCCTATGTGACATATCTTCTTTAGTTTCTACTTCAAGTCCTCTTCAAGCATTGCTAAACATATCATTCTTTCCTATGCAATCTTGGTCAAGTGTGACATATCTTCTTTAGTTTCTACTTCAAGTCCTCTTAAACATATCATTCCTTCCTATGCAATCTTGGTTAAGTGTGAAATATTTTCTATTAAAAGATGATGCCATGTAATACCTACCTTTCTTCATCTTAAAATCAATTTCTTCATCTTAAAATAAATAGTATGAGGGTTAATTTTATGTGTATACATAATAATTGGTGCACAATTAATAATTATTTATACATAATTTTACTTAGCTTTATAATTATAAAAACTAGACATTAAAATTATAAAGATAAAGTTGCCTTACTTTAATTACCTTAGTTTAATTTTAAGGATTATCCCACCCCTAATTTTAGTCTTATGATGCATCACAAGTTAAAAAAAACTTAACTTAAAGCATTAAATATATCTAATAGAGTTGTGACAGAATTGCAATTAAGTGGAAAATTAGCATGCAAGCATCTGTCAACTGTTACATCATAAGTCCACTTTGTGAATTTAGCTGTAGCCAATACACATTTCATCAAAGTTTTTTTAATAAATCATTTCTTTATAAGTTGAACACATGTTACCTTTATAAGTTGAACACATGTTAAGTGTTACATCATAAGTCCACTTTGTGAATTTAGTTGTATCCAATACACATCAAAGTTCTTTAATAATCATTGTTAACCTTGTAAAGTTGGTTTCAAGTTTGGTGAGATCTCATATAGACCAAGTTTGCAAACATTGTGTTTTGTTTTTTTAAATATTTTAGAAATTAAATATGCAAATTATAAGTTAATTGTATAAATTAATATACTAGAAGTATTATTTAATAAAATTTTAAATATATATATAGTTTAAATATGGTAAATTTTGTTTTTATGTAAATTTTGAATGTATAAATCAATTTTAACACTAATTCTTTTTTAAGAGGCATAATCCTAGTTTATTTGGACTACTTTTTTTTAAATTTACTATAAATGATGATAAGACTAACACAAATTCATCTATATCCCCACACTAAATCTTTGAAGATGCAAATAGTTTTTTAGAGTAGAAATATTAAGGAAATGTGTAATTCAATGTTTAAGGTTTTAGTTTATCTAATTTATGTTGTTTTATATATATGGGTCAGTGCAAGAAGATGATGGACCTTTAAGATGCAATCCTAGTTTTCAAAAACAACATCATGCTACCAAAAAATACATTAACCCGAGCCTGACATAGCACTTGGTATGGTTCAACCCCAGCCTGACATGTCATATGACATGTAGGATAGGAAAACACATCGCGCACGCGTTATATAACTATAAAACGCGTACGCGTTATATACCTACAAAACGCGCACGCGTTTTGTAGTTATAAAACGCTCACGCGATATGGAAATTATAAATAAAAAAAAATACACAGTCCCGAGTTCATTTTCATTATCAGAAACGCGATTTCGACGGGCAGCGCAGCGTTTGGAGCGAG
>LPNX010345009.1:111243-123771 GCA_001517045.1 Pseudotsuga menziesii | reverse complement strand
GCTGAGAATTTGAGTGAGCAATATTATTATATATTAGTTATGATATTAATTATTTTTACTATTATATATTATATATGGGAGAAGTATTACCTAAAATGGGATAGCATATTAATTTCATTTCAATATCCAAGATAATTTTGGGGTAGACAAATTATATTATTAAAAAGATTCACTTATCCCCAAATTTATATTAAGAAATTGTTTAAGACTTATACTGTATTTCAAATTTAAAGCAATTTCATTGGCTAACACATGATGACGTGGAATTTGAATTAAGGTTGAAAGGCCCATTTTGAGTTGAAATTTAAACTAATTATGCACTATATCTTATCTTCATAGGTTTTTTGTTTATCTTGGGATGCCTTTAAATTTTTCTTAATATTTGAAAATTCTTCCTCCATTTCCTTAAGCAATTCTAACCCAAGTACAATCATGTTCAATGGATTATCACAAGTAAGTGTTGTTCTACACTTTCTTCCATACAAGTCCTCAAATAGACTCATGCCCAATGATGTTTGTTTGCCATTGTTATATGCAAACTCTACCAAGTGTAGGTAATATTCCCATTTGGATGATTTGTCCATCACATACATGTGAAGCATGTATTCAAGCACCTAATTTAACCTTTCCATTTTTCCATCCATTTGTGGATGCTAGGAAGTACTAAATTTCGGTTGTGTACCCAAATCTGCAAAAAGGATTTTCCAAGTATTTGAAGTGAACTTAGTGTTCCTGTCCGAAATTATTGCCTTACACAATCCATGCAATCTAAAAATTTCCTTCATGAAAATTATTGCAATGGAATCCATTTTATATGTGGATTTAACCAGCATAAGTGTGTTGCATTTGATCATGTATCCACCACAATCATGATGGAATCGTGTTTCCTACCAGTCATTGGTAAACCTGTATTGAGATCCATGGAAACCACTTCCCATTTCCATTTTGAAATAGGAAAAGGCTACAATAAACCTATTGGATGTTGATGCTCAACCTTCTCTTGCTAACATTTCATACACTTATAAATATACTCAGCAATGTCCTTTTTTATTCCCGGCTAAAAATATTGCTTCCTCGTTGTAAAGACTGTTTTCTAGTATCCTAGGTGATAGGAATATGTCATTTTATTTATTTAATCCATAACAATTCTTCTCAAATATGCCACATTTGGAATATAAATTATGTCTTTATAAATAATAATTTTCTCGCCTTCCAAATCGTAGCCTTCATACCTCTTTTATAAATTTGGTTGCTACAATTTGTCTTTTATTTGCACATACATTTCCCCTTCACCAGTACTGTTACTAATCGAATGCCTTAAATTCGATTGGAAGGTACTAATGGATGCCACATACAATGAATGTAATTTTCTTCTTAGTGCATCAACCACTTTGTTTTCCTCACCTTTTATGTGTTTGATATCAAAATCAAATTCACACAAAAATTCCATCCATATAGATTTCCTAGAATTTAATGTTGGCTGCTAAAACAAATATTTCAGACCACAGTGGTATATCCTTAGCTCAAATATTCTTTCCATTAAATAGTGCCTCCACTATTTCAAAGTGTGCACTATGGATGCAAGCTCTAAATCATGGGTAGCATAATTTTTCTCATTCTCTTTAACCTTCCTTGACTCATAGCATACCACATGGTTATCTTGCATAAGAACTCCTCCAAGTCCTTCACCACATGCATCTATGCACACCACAAATTTTTCTTCGGGGTTTGCAATCTTCAAAACTGGAGCACTTTTGAGAATCCTCTTTAGCAGCTGAAAATTTTCTTCACATTTCAATGTCTATTCAAACTTTATCCCCTTCTTTTGTAAATAAGTGATTGGGCGAGCAACTTTGGAGAAACCTTTAATGAGCCTCCTTTAATAATCAGTAAGACCCATAAAAGACCTCACATCTGTCACATTTCTTGGAGTTGGCCAATTTATGATGGATTCAATATTTTCTAGATCAACTGATATTCCTTCCTTGGAAATAATGTATAACCCAAAGAATGAATTTTCTTTTAGTAAAAGTCACATTTTTTTAGTTTTGCATACAACCTATGCTCCCTTAGAAATTGCAAATCCATTCTCAAATGTTATTCATGCTCCTCTTCATTCCAATAAATGACTGCACCTCTTTCTTACTCTTGGGCTCTTCAACCTTCAGAATAGCATTGGTGCTTGCTTGATCAATTCTAATTTCTTATTTAGAAATAATGTGTCTTGGAAGCTTTCCCTCTTTCAATGCGAAATTCGACTTCCTAGGATTGACTGAGATACCATACTTTCTGCACTTCAGAAAAAACCTTCTCCAAATTCTTAAAATTATCCTTGTTAGACTTAGAATAAAAATTATATCATCCATATAAACTACTACAAACTTATCCTTTTCTTCGACAAGCTCAATATCCATGGCTCTTTGGAATGTGGCTCCTGTATTCATCAACCCCATGGTGTAGGGAAAGAAGATTTTTCTTGGTCTTCTGGAAAGAAATTTTACTTGATTATATCCATAGAAACCATCCATGGTAGAAATTATCTCTGCCCCTACCACTTTTTGCGTAACATGGAACATTTTTGGTAAAGGATAGTTGTATTTTAATGATACTTTATTCATATTCCTGAAATCTACAAAAAGTATGATCTCACCATTCTTTTTTCTAACAGGTACTAAATTAGCTACCCACTTAAAAAATCTTAGAGTAACAATTATTTTAGCATTGAACAATTTCCTCATTTCCTTTTCAATCAGGGGTAGCAACATTGGATCGATTCTTCTCAAATTTTGTCTAAATTGCTTTTCCCCGGGTTTGATTCGAATAGTATGTTGTATGATAGAAGTATCATATTTCTTCAAATATTCATAGCTCCTGAAAAATACATCTGTATACTTTTTCATTAAATTTATGTATTCTTCTTTTTCTTTTGCAGGCAATTTTTTGGACAGTTTCACAATTCTGGGTTATTCTTCAGTACTTATGTTCTGGTCTTCAACATAATTCTCAATAGGTTGAACCTTAGGATCGTTTTCTACATCCCTTTGATCAAATAATTTTTCTAGGGGAATTAGACATTTTGGAATATAATTACCTTTCAACTGGATTATATATTTTCCCTTTATCTTATTTTTCAATTTTTTCTTTTCAGCATCTTATTTTTCGGACTGTACATCATCTTGGAAGTTTTATAAGTTACCATTCTCTTTATATATTTGAGTATTTACAAACTCATCCGAAATTTCCAAAAAATATTTGAATATGCATATCATCATCAAAAACCTACCAACACTTCAATAGAGAACTTTTTAATGGAAGAGGAGAGGGTTGTAGAGAAATTATGATAAAATTATTCTATATTGCCCCTACTAGATAGAGAATACATATTATTATTTAAATCATTTTGAAAAATATTAACTTTACTTTTATTGAAGATTAAGTACTTTTGACTCGGACAATTTGTTTCTACATGACTACTATGCATAACAAAGTTGAGAGTTACAATTAAAGGTCTATGATTCGAGTCAGGTTCATGGACATTTAAAATGTTAAAATTTATTATTTGGTTCTTTAAAGGGATATCATAAATGACATAGTCAACCACACCACTTTGAAGCCCATGAATGCAAGTCATTTGGTTAGGATTAGGCCATTCCATAATACCATTGCAAATAATTAGATCTTGAGCACTATAGAGCTTAATTAGCTTAAAACCAAACAAATTTTCTCCTAAATCTTCATAACTTAGTTTTTATTTGTTCGTTAAAGCATTGTCATCCTCTAACCATAAAGGATTAGGGTTGGAAGCATTGCTTAAGAGAATAGCTTGGCTACTAGTAGTTTGAGAATTAAACTCACATATTAGGAGGATATTTCCTTCATTTCTTCAACTAGAAAAATCATGTTCAAGGTCATGATAAGGACAAGTTTTACCTAAATTGTTATGATTATAAAAGCTAAAATTGATAGGCGCAAAATAACAAATTGCTATGGATTTTGATCTCATCCTGCGCAACAACTAGTACGCCTGCATGGCCAATGAGGAAGCCTTCATGACTTCAGCCTCAAGCATTCGGTGACCCCAAGGAAACACTCTTATTGTGTTGTAGATCCAATCCAGTTCAGAATCTGATCTAGTTCTGACCAATAGAATCATCATGTTGTAGATCCGATTGCAGATATGGTTCTGAAGCTAGCATAGGGGTCTTGGAATGGGGTTGAGAGGCGTGTGTAGTTCCAATGGTGGTTGATGTGGGTGGAGAGCCTCCCCCTACCCCATTATCAGAATTTTTCGAGAAACTAGTCACTGCTCAAAGCAAGAGGGTTGCTAAGGGAGCCCCTTTGAAATTCGCCAAGTGGATTGAGGATATACTGGTAGTTGATCTTCCGCCAGAGGACACTATTCGCATGGAAATTTTGGTAGTAGATCGAGCGTTGATAGGGAAATTCACTGGAATCTGCCCATCACCTAAAACCACCGAGAAATGGGTTCATAGGAACTGGAAACCTCTGATTTTAAAAAACGTTGCATCCTTTTCATTGGGTCGAGGCTATTTCTTATTCGAATTTGAATATAAGGATGACAAGGACCTAATATTTTGAAATGGACCCTAATTCATGGGGTCGCAAGGCCTTTACCTAAATGGCTAGACGTCGTATTTTTATCCCAAGGCAGATACCCCCAAAGTCGTCTCAATGTGGGTTAGGCTTCCAAACCTACCTATGCACTGTTGGAATCCAAAATCACTCCAAGCAATTGGGAACACCCTGGGAAATCATATCGACATGGAAATCCCAAAAGATCAATATGCATGTGCTCACATCTATGTGGAGGTGGACCTAGAAGCTGTATTACTGGAGGCAATAAAACTAATAGTTTGAAACTAGTATGATTATAAAAAACTAGACTACGAGCAACTACCATTCAAGTGCAGTGGGTGCCATGAATACAGGTACTTCTACCATAACCTCCCACAAAATCAGGAGATCCAACAAGATAAGGAGGAAGGATGGAAAACAGTAAAGAGGACCAAGATAAAATAAAAAATCAGAGAAGTGCAAAGGAAAAAAGGGGAAAAATTCATCAAGGAAAACCTCTCCAGAAGGAAGTCAGGAAATACAAAAGTTCAATGAGACTAGTGATGGAAATAATGTTACATAAGAGAAATCCAGAAATGGAGAGAATAAGAAACTAGAAAAAGAAGTTGCTCTATCAGACCAATCTAAGAAATATTTTCTCTCTCTGATCCAGTCAACTTCAGGAGCAGAGGTGGTAAAAGAAGGAGGAAATCAAGAAAAATTAGAGGAGCAATTTGACACGGAGGAAGAGGAAGAGGAGGAAGGGGAAATTGAGATGGCTACACCAAGCAAGAAGAAGGAAAAAGGAAGGAAATCGACCAAATAAGTGAGGGAGAAAGCCACATACAAGGAAAAACTGCAAGGCTCCCAGTTAACATTGGAAAAGCTACTACAAAATACCAGAAACACTTGTCAACAAGAGAAATTCCAAAAAGGGATGCCCTCGTCTACCAAAAGTAAGTAATGAAGGTCATCTCTTGGAACTGTAGAGTCTAGGTAGTAAATTTAAGGAAGAAGCTATGAAAGATTTAATTTTATTATCCCATCCAGACATCTTACTGATCCAGGAGACCAAGATGGAGAAAGATACATTTCTCCATGTTAATGCAAAATTCTAGAAGAAAGGAGGAGCAACTGCAATTACTTCAAGAGGGGCCAAAAGGAATTGGATCACTATGGGATGACTAGAAATTCAAAGTAGTTGAAATAAAGTATAGCTCTCAATGGATTCTCACTACGTTGTTGCAGAAAGAAACTAAAATCCAGGTAAGAGTCTTTAATATTTATGCTCCTTCCTCATATGCTGAAAAAAATGTTTGTTGGAATTTTCTCCAAGATGAAAGGAGAAATATGCAGGGAAATGCCATTCTAGCCGAAGATTTAAATATCATTTTTAAATCCAAGCTGAAAAAAGAGAAGGGTAATTGGTCAGAGATCCCATAAGGGAGCATGTTGATGAGATCATAATGGACTAGGATCTATCAGATGCCATTCCCTCTAAAGGAAAATACACCTAGAATAATAAAAGACTGGGGCCAAGGCATATAGTCACCAAGCTAGATAGATTTTTGGTCCAAGACTCCTTCCTTCTTCCAGGACTGAATCCTTCTTCCAAAATCTTTCCATTTGGGGGATCATATCACAAGTAGATAATGCTCGAGATGAGGAGTGACCAGAACCTCGATCCAATTCCCTTTAGATTCAGCCCGTTGTGGGTCACCCACAAGGATTTATTAGGAATAGTTGCGGATACATGGCCATGTTAAGTCACGAGTGCTCCATTTTTTCTTTGGTTCAGAAAAATTAAGAAGAGTAAAGAGGGTACTCAAGCGTTGGGAAAAGTCGATCGAAATGCCAAATCAAAAAAAAATTAAAGCAGTGCTACTGCTAGAGTCCCACCAGATCGCAATGGAAACCAGTTATTTCTCTGAGGAGGATCTAAAAAGGGAAATAAGACTACAAAATGATCTACACGCTTCCTACAGTAAGGAGGAAGAACCGTGGAGATAGAAATCTAGGTGTCGCTGGCTCAAGGATGGGGACCGAAACACTGGATTCTTTCACAAACAGGTAGAGGCGAGGAAGAATTTTAAAATTGTGCATGAGATTCATGTCCAAAATCAAGTTATCCAAGACTTTGGGGAAATCAAAGCAGAAGAAACCTGTAACTTTAGCGAAATCTATATAGCAGAGCCAGTCTCCAATTCAGAAAATGATATTATGGACTTAGTCCCATGGATTGTCAAAAGAAAGGATAATGAAATATTGATTCAAAGAGTCACGATGGAGGAAATACAAGATGTAGTGGACGACATGGAAGATGACAAGGCACCGAGACCAGATGGGTTCAACGTAAATTTCATTAAGGTGTGCTGGGAAATTGTACAAAAATATTTATTTAAAATGGTGATAAAATCTCAGAGGTGTGAAAAAATCGTCGGTAGCACAAATTTGGCATTTCTATCACTTATTCCCAAATAGAAGGATGCCACTTATTTTAATAGCTTCTGCCCCATTTCTTTATGCAATTTTGGATATAAGATAATCACTAAAATTATGGCCAAAAGATTAAAAAAAATCCTACCATATATCATTCCTGAGAACCGAGGCTTCATTAAAGGCAGGTGAATCTGGGACAATATCATTTTAGTCCAAGAGGCAATCCATTCCAGCCTGAAGAATGGTGGAAAAGGAATGGTGGTGAAAATATACTTAGCTAACGCCTTTGACAGAGTCTGTCATTCCTTTCTCTACCAATTAATGCTAATATTTGGGTTTGAACCAAGCTTCATCAGTTGGGTCAAAGCCTGCATTAGTAAACCTTGGATTTCCCCACTTATTAATGGAAGGGCGACAACATTCTTTCAAGCCTCATGAGGAATGAGGCAAGGATGTTCTCTTTCACCATTGCTCTATGCAAGCCAAGCCTCGATACTTAGTCTTCAATCTGAGCAAGCTAGGAGGGATCAAGAGCTACATGGCACTAGGATGGCTCGGGGAATGAAAGACATCAACCATGCGCAATTTGTTGATGATACAATCCTGCTCGGAGGTTCCAGCCATATCATAGCAAGAATATTCAAGAATGAAATGGATCGTTATTGCCAAGCTTTGGGAAGTAAGCTTAATATAAGTAAGACCTCGATCTATAGCTGGAATATTAATCCAAGGGAGATGTCAGGAATCTCCCATATCCTAGGAATTGAAGGAGTGACTAGCTGGGATTCATTTAAGTACCTGGGGGTCCCAATATTCAAATCTAAACCCAAAATATCAGACTAGAATCCACTAATAGAAAAAATAAAATAAAAAATACTAGATTGGGGAGCAACTTGGCTAAATATGGTAGGGAAACTGGTAATGATTAAATTAGTTTTGAACAGCTATACTCTCTACTAGTTCTCATTACTACTAGCTCCTTCCAAAACCATTGCAACAATAGAAATATTGCTAAGATCCTTCCTTTAGAAAGGAGTGAAAAATGGTGGAGGGAAAAAATTTGCTCTTATCAGCTGGAAGAAAATTAAAATGTCTCGGATGGAAGGAGGACTGCAAATTAGATATGTGAAGATCCAAAATTTGGCAATGGTAACTAGACTACTTTGGAATATGATAGATACAAAGCCCTCCTAGAGCATTCAGGTGATTAATCACAAATACTTCTCAAGTTCGAGACTGTGGTGTCTTGACATTGAACCAGAGAACAAGCAAGGCTCTCACATATTTTCCCTCTGCAAGAAGGCACTACCCAGGTTCAAAGAAGAGCTCCATTGGTTTCCAAGCAATGGTAAACTAATTTATTTTTGGAAGGACACAATTCTTGGGAATCCACCTCCCTCACTCCTAGGAATTAAAAATTGGATGGACATGCATGGAGTTAGCACGCTATGGGATATCTCAGTTTGGGATGTTGATCCACCTCATCACTGAATTGGATAGTTCTTGTCGGAATGTCCAGCAGATCTCGAAGGAGAAAAAAGTAAGCTTCTAGATCATTTCTTAGGCTCAGCGTCGATGGCTAGGGTAAGGAGAGATCATCGTGGCTGGGGATGCAATTTTGGCTCATACACTTCGGAAAATGGATATAAGGTGTTCTCTGCACTTCCAACTGTGCCAAGTAACCGAGAGATCTAGAAAAGACTGTTGGAAATCAAAACATTTCCCAAGATCAACTAGTTTTCTTGGACGTTGGTGCACGAGAGGATTCTCACTGGAGAAAATTTAGAGAGGAGAGGTTTCGTGGGACCCTTTCGATTCCCATTGTGCTATGAAGACAATGCAACCATCCAACATTTTTTCTTTGAATTCTCCTATGCCATAAACACGTGGAATCAGTTGACAAGTCCATGGTTGGATGTGATTCAGTTGCCAAGCAACATCCAACAATGTTTTATCAACTGGGAGAAGGCGTACAATGAATACTTGGATAATAAAAAAAAAAATTAAAGAATGTTGGCTGAAGTTACCAAAACTCATCTGCTTGTGCATATGGATTAAATGCAACCTCGGAATTTCCCAGGATAAGGCTCAACCTACATGGAAAATAGTAGCCAAGGGGAAAGCTCTAATGGGAGAAATACTAAATATCAAGGTGGTCCCTAAAAACAAAGGAAACCTGACTGGTAATGAAATTAATTGGTTGCAAAACTTCAATTTCTCTGCCAATACAGATTTGGCCAAAAAACATTTGGAAAATTGAGAAATAAGATTTGATAAATCTCAATTTGAGAATTGGATGAAAGAGAGGAAAATTTTAAATTGTTTTCTGACGGAGCTTCAAAGGGGAATCCAAGGATGGTGGGAGGGGGAGGGGTCATCATTTGCCTTGAAGGGAAAATAGAAACTGAATACTACCAGAATATAGGGGAGGATTCCAACAATATGGTTGAAGCTTATGGGCTATGGAAAGGACTCAAGCAGCTGAAAGATAAAGGATTTGATGAAGCCATGGTTTTTGGAGACTCTTGTTTAATAATCCAAGCAATGAATGGGGCAAGTCAATGCCGAAATTTAAGGTTGGCTAGGCTAAAAATAATTAACTCAATATCTAATACCTTTCTATGAATAGAATTTTTTCATATTCTTCATGAGCTAAATGATAGGGCAGATCAAGCTGCTAATAAATCAATGATTTTAGGAAAAATGAGCTTTCTATGAATCTGCAATTATGTTTAGTTTTCCCACCTTAAAATGCATGGTTCTGTTTTAACTGGAAAGGTTGTTGAGCAAGATCGAAGTGGAATCTGCAGGAACTTGTTGTTCTGGTTTGCAGAAACCAGATATTGTATCTTTTTCAATGGTTCCAACACTGATTTATAATTTATAACATATCCTTTTTTGTCAATAAAAAGAAATAACAAATTTCTATAAATATTTTTTTAGCTTTAATATATGTAATCTCGATCCATATGTACTTGTTGAATGTGTCTTTCTTAAAAAGACTAACATGAGGGGAAATGTTCTTCCTGATGTAATAATCTATGGCTCCAATGCCTCGATGATAGGATCATGTGTCCCATATTGACCATAAGACAAATCCTTCTATTGTAGGGACCTTAGATTCTTCATGTTCCCAAGTTTCAACCAACAATATAATATCAAATTCATTCTAAATCCAACTTACCTTGGGACCTCTATTCCATGGAAAACCCCAATAGTTCCAAGATAAGATACAGAGCATGACAAATTCTTATTTATTATTATCTTTTTGGTCTCTATTTCAGATAACATCCTTTCTAATTTTTATTACTACCCATTTTCCTTCCTTCCTAGCTTCGTTTACCTTTTGATCTTCCTTTCTTAGTTTGACTTGATCTTTTGGAATGAGATATTCATATATAAATATTCATGATCCTTTTCAACTTGGGGCGTTTACTAAGTATGCCGAATTTATGGTCTTTAGAGATAGCCTTAACCCGGATTAACATGTCTCTATTCTTAATTAGTTTTCCCAAACTCTTTACTTTTGTGAGACAAGTAGTTTCGATATGTAACTTATTAAGTAGTTTTTCCCTGAGTAGAGTTAGCATATCCTCTTCCACCTCCTCCTTCAAATCAAAAATTACAACGTTCAAGGCTTGTTTGTTACGTTCATGGTTCATGCTCTAATTCAATGTGCTTATTTATTTTCTATTCAATATCCAATTTACCTTCCATACTATTTATGGTTAGATTGTCATTTACTTTTTCTTTAGTTCTTTTGATCTTTCTCTATATTTGAAGATTTCTTAAATTATCAATCTCTCATTGTTGGGATGGTTGTTTTGTTTCTTGGCTTTGCTTTTCTATTTCTTGTAATCTAATCTCTATTATGTGACTTATTCTCCAACACTGTGATCTTATTGTTTATTTTTAAATCTTGTTTTCAAATGATGCAAATTTATTAGTGGTGTAGTCTAAATATTCCGAGTTTCAACCTTTTTTGAGCCTATTTTTTGTCATATTTTGATCAACGTCCAATTGGAAATCTTTAAATATTCTTAGAATCACATATATTAGCTATGGAAACTATATAATTTGGGTGTCATTGGGGTATTATACAGTGTTGAATTTATTTATGGATTCAAAAACACAATTTGAACACACAAAAAATTGACTGCCAAAACCCACCATATAGTCGAAAACTTAGAATAAGACTGCTCCTTTATTAGCAACCATGGCCTCTAGTTCAGTTTGAAGTTTAACTTCTCTTTCTTCTTATGTTTCTCTATAGACTCTATACAATAGGGTAATTGTGCTAGGTCTTCCTTTGGTATTCTTTGGTAAATCCGGTGAGCTGTTTATACTTGTGAGGTAAAACTAATTTTAAATAAATAAATAAAAATGCTTCAATGAAAAAGATCAATCTTAAAAATATTGTGCCAAATTGAAAACACCCAATCTTAAAAATATTGTGAAATAGTGGAAAACCTCAATCTTGAAAATGCCCTAGTTAAAGTCCCTCCTCAAAACAAATTTTAAATAAATAATATAAATTAGAATCAAGGTTGGGAGAAAGAACAGGAAAATCAAAGCATGGCCAAATTACATAATCCACTCATTTATTACTTTAAGTTAGCAAAAAAATCATATTAAGAACATTATTATAACAAGTATTTTGTTATTAATAATTAACAAGTATACTTGTTATAACAATTAAATTGCAAGTGTTTAATACTCTCCTTGGTTTATGCTTGAAGATTGACTCAACTTATGAATAAAAATTCTTAAAATAAAAAGAGATCTTATGTTAAGTTGACATAAAAATACTCAAATACCATATTTTTTTGGTTTGAGTGTAATGGTGAATATCAATAATAATGACTCTCAAGAATCCAATTGGAATATGGTATGGGTATTTAAATCACTCTATTTTCATTACTTATAAAAAGAAGTGTAGTGTGTTAATAAGTGGACAAATTTAACTTATTTTTAGTTGATTTTTTTCTTTCTTGTATATACATAAAAATATTTAAATACCATTTTTTTTTATTTGAGCTTAATGGCAAATATCAATAATAATGATTCCCACCAATTAGAATATGGTATGGGGTATTTAAATCACTTCATTTCCAATAACTATAAAAAAAAAAGTGGAGTATGTTAATAAGTGAATAAATTTAACTTATTTTTAGTTAATTTTTTTCCCTTTTCTATATATATATATATATAATTGAGGAAATTAAATACTTCAATTGATAACTTGTCAAAAACAACATTGATTCCCCTTTTGGAATCCTATTTTTCAAATAACACTATTACTATATTTTGATACTTTCATTTATATTGGATGACTCGATTGATGAATGATTTTGGTCTCGTGGGTTATCTTTCATTGAGATCAACTTTCATTTATATTGGATGACTGGATTGATGAATGATTTTGGTCCAGTGGGTTATCTTTTATTGAGATTTGTTTTGCATGTTTGAAGACTATTATGTAATAGCATACTGTTTCTTTTAATTCATGTGTCC
>LPNX010345009.1:82245-109788 GCA_001517045.1 Pseudotsuga menziesii | reverse complement strand
TTTTTTTTTTTTTTTTTTTTTTGATAAAATGATTTTACGATGAGCATAAGTCTAGAACAACTCACTCAGATCCTAGCAAAAATCTGGATCTCCCCTTCTCTAGAAGAGGAGATCTTGATAGCATCCAAAGATGTAATTACTCATCGTGATGCAAACAAATAAGAATTGGCATTTGAAGAATCATGCATATCAGATGAGGAACACATGTTCGAACTTGAGATTGAAAGGGAGGAAGAAGGGATCTCGGGTGATCAAAACCAGGAAGAATATAATGCAAACGAAAGCTGCATCAGACAATGTTTTCATGTAAGTACTAGGGAATGTCAGTTTTGTTATTGTTTCTACTTTGTTCAATTACATTTTTAGCAGTTAAATTTGTATATTCTTGTACATCTTAGATTTTATTTTGAAAAATTGAATTTGAATTTCTGTTTACTTTCGTTACATAGGTGGCTAGACTCGCAATTTCACTACACTTTAATGATTGTAATGTTCATTTAGAATAGAATATGTAGGTTTTAGTTTTTATTTTACTATTGCGTTCTGACTTTTTAGAAAATTTTCATATTTATTTTTTGATAATTTTTAGTCTTGCTAGGAATTAAAAATTTTGTAATGAGAATAATTTGAAATAAATAAAAATTTATAAAAAAAGCAAAAAAAAATTCTTTGTTTGAAATTAATTTTTAGTTTTAGTTTTAAGTTTTCTAAGATTTTTTTATGAATATTATAAATAAAAACTGTAATTTTAGATTTCATGACTTTTTTTTTTAAAACTTTCTTCTTTTGATAGGAATTAAATTTTTATTATTTAAGACTTATTTTCTAGTAATAATTTAAAAATATAAAAAAATAAAAAATAAAATACATTTGGCCATAAGAATTACTTTGAATCTCTTACTAGAAATAATGAAATAATGAAATATATATATATATATATATATATATAATTTGTTTTGTTTTAATTTTTCTAGTTTTAAGTTTAAATTTAACTAGACTTGCAAACATTAATATATATAAATTAAAAAAATAAAACAATGCAAATCAAATAAACATTATATATCTATATATATATATATATATTAAAAATTTTAAAAATAAAACAAAACAAGAAATAAATAAAAATAAAATATTTTATGGCCAACGCTGAAATTGCAAACAAATAATAAATGGCATAAAACATATAAAATGAGATTAGGTATGGCAGACTCCTTAGGCAAACGGTTGAGATCAAGAGGAGGTCCCCAATTTTTCACGATAGAAAAAAGTTACGCCGAGCATATTGACAATTCCTAAATGCAAATGCCATGTTGTTTAGCCAGTGATCTCGTAGTAGAGAAGACAGCAAAGATCCATCACCAGCCTGTCCTGACATCAGTGATAAACAGATTGAACGAAGGTGCAGAAAACAGTGATATAGACTGCTTTTTGGTAGAGGGAGCATGCATGCATGATGCACCCACCTTCATATAACTCGAAAAAATTTCTGTGCATCCATATTTCCACCCATTCCATTCTGTCATGCCATTCCAAATCTCGAGGTAGACACACAAATCTCTGGCCAGTTCCCTTTCCTATCTGTCTATCCTATCCTGCCTGCCTTTTTTTTTTCTTTTTTCAATCGGCTTATTTGAGTTCTCCAATCCATCTCATCACTTAGGTATCATATAGTGTTTGATATTAGGCAGGCCAACAGACTGATGATGTTGTTGTTTAATGGGCTGATTACACCTTTCATAATGGATTTACACCTGTCCTATTGCATGGAGAAGTTATAATACCTCCTCGCATTGACATCAGAGGTCAAGATTTTTCTGACAAGTCTAGATCCACATGTTCTAACAGGTCTAGATCCCCATATTCCAGCATATTGAAGCTTCCTATGCGCACTAATGCTAACCAACGTAAACAGAAAAAATAAATACTCAGTTAAATCAGGCCATTTGAGAATGATTATCTCCGGGATCTTCTCCTGAGAATAGTGCATTCACCTTACACTAAAATTTTAGGAGTGAATCTCGTCTTCCAATTGATGCTTATCTACTCCAAGCATCGTTTTTGTTAAATGACAACTAATCTAATTTGTTTATGGGAGTTTTCTCATTATGGATGTTTACGGGAAGTTTCTCATAACAGGCATAACCGGCAATGGTTTACTCATCTAACTAAATTCATGAAGTATATAGTGTATGGTTGGGATGCACAATGTAGAGAGTTGTGGGTGAGGTTGAGACCGTCTTGTAATCTCTCTTTCTCTATTAATGAGCTTCAATACTTTGCCCGTGGATGTTTCCCCATGTTGGGGTTTTACCACGTGAAATACTGGTGTTCTAATGTTGTTATTAATTATTTGATTATCTGAATGTGTCTCTTGAATTTAACAAGTCGTATCAGATCTATTGGATAAGAGAAAAAAAATGTAGCTATTTGCTATAAGAGACCACATGCTAGAGGACCGAAGGTTTAGATTTGATAACAATCCTGGAGGTTGAAGAGCCAGCATATGAGAATAAGACCAGCATTACAAATCCAGTGGAAGAAGATTGTAGTGCAATCGTGAGCCTGCATCCTGCCTGACTGTTGAGCATGGAGGTGACAGCGTGGAGCTGACCTGTTTCCTGACTATTGAGCGTGGAGATGACAGCGTGGAGCTAACCTGCATGAAACCTACTTCTTGGACGTGATAAATAGTCTAGAGACCGCAAAGGTGACGCTGTGTTAGAGACTGTTGCCTGACTATTGAGCGTGGAGGTGACAGCGTGGAGCTGACCTGCATGAAACCTACTTCCTAGACGTGATATATAGTCTAGATACCGTGAAGGTGAAGCTGTGTTAAAGAGTCTCAGGATGGATTGTGGAAAAATCAACGTTGGATCGTGGAAGGGTACGGATAGCCTGAAGAAATTAATCCTGACATGTTTGTCTAGTTGCTAGTTGCTCCGTGCGGTTGGACAAGTGGTAAGTTTTTTTTTTTTAATTTGTGCTTGGTTATCCAAAAGTTTGGATATATATATTTATTTTCAATTTATGAAAAAAAAGGGGGAATAACTAGCAGTGATATATATATATATATAAGACATTCAAGCCAGTAATTACAGTTTGGAGAATATATTATTGGAGTGTTGTTTGGGTTGAAAATAATTTAAAAGGTTGAAAAGTTTAAATTATATATATATAAGACATTCAAGCTAGTAATTACAGTTTTGGAGAATATAGTATTGGAGTGTTGTTTGGGCTGAAAATAATTTAAAAGGTTGAAAAGTTTTTTTTTAAAGATGTCTAGCACGAAGTTTGAGATTGAAAAATTTAATGGTAAAAACAATTTTGAACTTTGGAAGTTAAAGATGCAAGATTTATTAGTTCAGCAGGGGTTATAGAGAGCTTTAGACAGGAAAAGGAAAAAACCTCTCACCATAAAAGATGATGAATGGGAGGATCTAGATGCCAAAGCACTAAGCACAATCTGTTTATGTCTTGCGAATGATGTGTTACTTAACATTATTGGAGAAACATCAGCAGCAAGCTTGTGGAACAAACTAGAAAGTCTGTATATGACCAAATCAGTAACAAACAGAATTTACTTGAAGCGACAGTTGTATGGTATGAGAATGAAAGAAGGTATGAAAATTGCAGATCATTTAAATGTTTTTAACACTCTTATTTTCCAGTTGAGTAGAATGGATGTTAAAATTGATGATGAAGATAAAGCAGAGAATCTTTTATGTACTTTACTTGAATCTTGGGGTCAAGTAGTTTCTTCCATTAGGCTTAGTACAACTGATACTTTATAATTTGACAATATTGTTGGAGCATTATTGTCTGAGGAATTAAGAAAGAAAACCAGTCTTGAAACCTCTTCACCAGAAGCTTTGGTTGTTAGAGGTCATTCCACGGAGAAAGGAGAAAAGTCAAGAGGTACTTCCAGGTCTAAGTCGAAGGGCAGAAAGAGTAAATTAAAATGTTGGTATTGCAACAAAATTGGTCATCTCAAGAAAGACTGTTGGAAGAGATAAGAATCCAAGAAGGATGACTCCAAGTCAGAGGCAAACTCAGTTAAGTCTTTTGATTCAGGTATGATTGATGAGTTTTTGTCTGTTTGTAATATTTCTAAATGTAATGAGCAATGGTTATTAGATTCTAGTGCTTCGCACCATATTTGTCCTCATAAAGATTGGTTTGATTCCTATCAAATAGTTAATGATGGAATAATTCTTTTAGGAGACAATCATTCATGTAAAACTGTTGGCGTTGGAAGTGTTAAAATTAAGATGTTTGATGGAGTAATAAGAACACTTACAGATGTTATACATGTACCTAAGTTAAAGAAAAATTTAATTTCTTTGGGAGTATTGGATGCTTGTGGTCATAAATTTACAGGTTTTGATGGAACTCTAAAAGTTTCCAAGGGTTCTTTAGTGGTCATGAAGGCACAAAGGACAAGAAATCTTTACAAACTGGTTGGAAGAACGCAAGTTAATGGTACTGCATTAGTATCTGAAGAAGAATCAGGACCCACTCAACTATGGCATCAGCGTCTTGGCCATATGAGTGCAAAATGGCTTCATGTATTAATGAATCGTAAATTGCTTCCAAACTTGAAAAATCTGAATTTTATGTTTTGTAAACATTGTATATATGGAAAGTAGTGTAGACAAAAGTTTAAAGCAGGTAATCATGTAAGTAAAGGTGTACTTGACTATGTTCATTCTGATGTATGGGGTCCATCTCATATTTTTTCATATGGGGGAGCAAAATATTATGTATTATTTGTATATGACTTTTCTAGAAAGGTTTGGGTCTATGTCCTTAAAAGAAAAGCTGATGTGTTTAATACGTTTAAACAATTTAAAGTGATGGTTGAAAAAAGAACTAGTAAGATAATCAAGTGTTTAAGGACGGTTAATGGAGGTGAATTTACTTCTTTGGAGTTTGAAAAATATTGTAAAGATGAAGGGATCATCAGACACAAAACAAATGTATACAGTCCTCAACAAAATGGCGTTGCAAAACGCATGAACGAGACTCTTCTAGAAAGAGCAAGGAGCATGCTAAGTAATGCTAATTTGGGGCAAGAGATGTGGGAAGAAGCAGTTTATACTGCTTGTTATCCTATAAACCGGTCACCTTCAATGGCAATAGATTGTAAAATTCCAGAAGATGTATGGACAAATAACTCTTGTGATTATTCGAATTTGAAAATCTTTGGTTGTGAAGCTTATGCACTTACTCCTAAAAATTGGCGTTCTAAGTCAGACCCTAGATCAAAGAAGTGCACCTTTGTTGGTTATGATGATGTTATGAAAGAATATCGATTGTGGGATCCTACTGCCCACAAAATTGTCATTAGCATAGATGTAATTTTTTATGAATCTTCTCTAATTAAATCCGAAAGTGTAAGAGTTGATGTGGAACAGGAACATGCAATATCAAAACAACTAATTCAGCTGGAGAACCAATCTTCTAATGACTCGAAGAAACAAGAAGAAGTTTCTCGTGAGAGAGAAGTCATAGAAGAGGAAGAAATTCAAGAAATTGTGGAAACCCCACAGCCTACACCAAGAAGATCATTAAGGGAGAGAAAACCTCCTAAGAGGTATACTGATTTTGTTTTGTCTATTTTATTTACTGATGATGGAGAACATTCTTTTTTTTAGGAAGCCATTGATTGTATTGACAATGCAAAGTGGAAGGTGGCAATGAAAGAAGAAATGGATTCTCTAGAGAAAAACAAGACATGGGAATTGGCTAAACTCCCCAAAGATAGAAAAATGGTTGGGTGTAAATGGGTCTTCAAATTGAAAAAAGGAGTTGATGGTAAGGTTGAAAGATACAAAGCGAGATTGGTTGCAAAAGGGTACTCTCAGATGGAAGGTATAGATTATCATGAGATTTTTTCACCAGTCGTTAAGCTTGTATCTATCTGTGTTGTGTTAGCATTAGTTGCATTACTTGATTTGGAATTAGAGCAACTAGATGTTAAAACAACTTTCTTACATGGAGATTTAGATGAGGAGATTTATATGGAACAACCAAAAGGTTTTGTACAACATCAGAAAGGTAGATTAGTTTGCAAGCTCAAGAAATCATTGTATGGCCTGAAATAGTCACCCAGGAAATGCTACAAGAAGTTTGATTCTTTCATGGTGAGCCAAGGATATACTAGGAGTGAGTATGATCATTGTTTATACTTCAAAAAATTGAATGATATATTCATTGTCTTAGTATTGTATGTTGATGATATGCTTATTGTGAGCAAAAGCATGGATGAGATTAACAGGTTGAAGGATCAGATGGCTAGGAATTTTGATACAGAAGGATCTTGGAGCTGTAAAACAAATCTTGGGTATTGAAATACACAGAGATAGGAAAAATGGTAAGCTCAATTTTTCGCAAGAGAAGTATGTTGAGAAAATACTTGAAAGATTCGAAATGAATAAGGCAAAGCCTGTGAATGTTCCTTTGGCTTCCCATTTTAAACTTTCTTTAAGTTTATGTCCTAGTAGTGCTGAAGAAAAAGATTATATGTCTCGTGTACCATATGCCAATTTAGTAGGATGTTTGATGTATGCAATGGCGTGTACTAGACCTGATATTTCACATGCAGTAGGTGTTGTTAGTAAGTACATGGAAAATCCAGGAAAAGAACATTGGAATTCAGTGAAATGGATGCTTCAGTACTTAAGAGGCACAAGTGACTATTGTATCACCTTTAATAGTAACAGTGATTCTGTGTGTGGTTTTGTTGATTCAAATTTTGCAGGTGATTTGGACAAGAGAAGGTCTACTTCAAGTTATGTCTTTACTCTTGCAGGTGGAGCTATAAGTTGGATGTCAAAGCTTCAAGACGCCGTTGCTTTATCCACGACAAAGGCTAAATACATTGCTGCCTCACATGCTTGCAAAGAAGCAATTTGGCTGAGAGGTCTACTTAGAGAAATTGGAAGGTTGCAGAATAGTGTGCCTTCTGTAATAGTCAAAGTGCTATTCATTTGGCTACAAATCCTGTTTATCATAGTAAGACTAACATATTGATGTAAAATATCATTTTGTAAGACAAGCCATTAGTGAAAGTGGAGTAGATTTGAAAAAGGTCCATACTAAAGAAAATAGTGCAGATATGTTCACAAAACCTATATTGTTAGAGAAGTTACATTGGTGTGTAGCTTATCTTGGTTTGAAGAAAAGGTGATAAATAGTCTTGGGCAAAGTACTTGTAAGTTTTGTTGTCAAGGTGGAGATTGTTAAATGACAACTAATCTAATTTGTTTATGGGAGTTTTATCATTACAGATGTTTACGGGAAGCCGGCAATGGTTTACTCATCTAACTAAATTCATGAAGTATATAGTGTATGGTTGGGATGCACAATGTAGAGAGTTGTCTATGAGGTTGAGACCGTCTTGTAATCTCTCTTTCTCTATTAATGAGCTTCAATACTTTGCCCATGGATATTTCCCCATGTTGGGGTTTTACCACATGAAATACTGGTGTTCTAATGCTATTATTAATTGTCTGATTATCTTAATGTGTCTCTTGAATTTAACAGTTTTCTCAACCTGTGTCAACCGCTTACTTTGGGAAATATGAGACAGAAAACACAGAAATAGGTTTGGGAGAAAGATGTTATATACAAATAAACATGTTGCCAACCTTTTAATGGCGGGTGCACACACATTTATCACTATAGCTCTTTCAAATGTGAATGAAGTGTACTATCGATGGCCTTCATGGGTCGTTGTACGTAATGCAAGTAAATTTAGTTGCGTAGGGTTCCAGAACATCCAGGTTGGTTGTGCCTATTTCAATTCCTTTTACTTCTCCAATGTTTCAACCTCTGAAGGCATGCAACAATTTTTTTTTTCTTTCTATTGTTTTCTTTCTATTGTTTTCTTCCATCTTTTGGTTTTCCACTATTTACTTCCTTGCTTTTAAATATGTATCTATGATGGCTAAAGAGAATGAAAACAAGATTAATTATTAAAGGGGTACTACACGTCGATACATGTGTGAAAGTGGAACAATATGATCACTTAATCTTGCTTAGACATTACGTGTGCATTACTTGTTGCCACTAGCTTGTGAACTGTCTCTGCCTCACGTATGCGTCCTCACGATTACAGTAATGTATTTTGAAGGTATCTGTAAGTTGTTGTCAAAGAGTGCCTTTCCTGTACATTTTTCCTTTTTTCAGCCATGCTATGAATAACTGCAATCAGCCCTTTCAATACTTAGAAACCATAGGCAGGATTCTGATGTATTCCAAATCAATATTCCAAGTTCGGTTTCTCTATCCATTTTTTATCGTTGGTCATGAGTGTTTCTTTCTGAGAAGTTGTTCGTGATATTTTTATGATTACCTCTCATTGTTTTATAGTTTATGCTACAACAACAGTGCTACTAGAAAATTGACTATGAAAGATCGTTTTGCTTATTCGTTGTTAGGCTATCGTTGCTTTCTGTTGAAAGATGTCATCAAATAAAACCAAGCGATTGATTACAATCATGATGCAAAGTATCAAAGGATAGATTTAAATAACCTAAGGGAAAAGTAAATCCATGAAAATCATGTACGTGCCCTTTTGTTCACATTTTATTAATAATACATCCTCTTGACTTTATTAATAAAACATTTAAAACTCATTAGGGAAGAGGGTCTGGAATTCGTTATTGATAAAGGTAGCAAACTAGCTTCATACCTAATTAATGGGCACTACAGGTTAATCTGAGAAATACTCTGCTGGTTATATCTTCTCCTACTGTAAGGTGGCATTGCAATGAATCCAAGAGACATTTGAAGTATGTGACAAAGAAATATTGAGAAGCATAATGTGTGAGATTGGTTGGGAATCATATTAGACGGTGTGGTGTGTAATTTTGTGAAAAAATATATATATTCTTTGTATTTTATTAGTGTGTAATATAAAATTTTAAATAAAATAATAAAAAAGAAATAAAAGCAATAAAAACTATATATATATATAAACAAACCACAAACATTCAAATTTTTTTTCGAAAACATAAAATATATATAATATATATAAACTAATCAAACCTTAAAATAAAATAAACACATATTGTTGGTAGTTTTCATATATATATATATTAAGTTAATAAACAAAAATAAATAAATAAACAATAAATAATAAATAAATACTAAACAAACATAAAACCAAAGCATACTCTCTTTTATTTTATTTTATTTGTTTCATTTAAAATATAAAACAATTAAAAAATTTTAAAAATAAATAAATAAATTTAACATAATAACACTTTATATATATAGATATAGATATAGATATATATAAACTTATTAAAATTATAAAAATAAAAATAAATAAATGTTAATACATCTATGGCACTTTTGCATGAAATTGGATTAGCATAATTTAATATTATTTATGTAGGTAGTTAACATGTATATATATAACAATAAATAATTAAAATACACAAACAAAAAACATTTAAAAATAAAAAATTTAGGTCAAACATAAAAATAGATTCTTTGTTGTTTTCAAATAAATCAAATTAAAAATATATAAAAACAATTCATAAATAATAACAAAAGGGTTATGAATAAAACTTAGAAAACTTAGCTTGTTTTTATTATGATAACAACACAAAAATTAGGTAAACAAATAAAAATGGACATCACAAATTCCTAAAGCATTTGAATCATGTTTCCATGCTAACATGCTCTTTGAAAGCACAACTCTAAACGAAAAGAATTGTCTAAAGGCACAGGATTGACAGGTAAAAACACATTTTACTTTATTATGCATTTGATTTGCTAAACACACGCTTTTTGCAATTTATCTTTTTTGATGCTCTCACAATTTTGCTGCAGGATTTGTGCTAACCTTTTTTTACATGTTCGAAGATGATCCAATTTCATGCATAAGTGATCTTCAAAAATCACAATAAAACATGCATCATTGACGGAGATAAACATTTCATCGCACATATCATGTTATATTCTACCACAAAGTCATCTTTTAGAAACCAATTACGCTATGACATGATCAGTTACCCTTCTCCTTTGAAGCTTATTCGTTATCCATGTTAGAGTCTGCTTTTTCATTTCCTTATACATCATGACTTCCTGCATGTCTAATTTTATGAGCCATGCACATTTTCCTCATTTTAAGTTCATTTTTTTCCTTATGAATAAAACCATTCAGCTTCCTTTCCATGACTACATTGCTTTGTTGTCGCTGCCATAAAAACTGTTTGACCCTCATATCTTTCATCTATAGTCCTACCACTCATTATGTCAACTCATGTTGACTGATGTGGGATTCCTTAAGGCCCACCCTTCAACAAGTCTTACCCCATCGACCTCATCACCTTATCTAGGAAAGACACTAGAGTTCATTTTTAGTACCTTGAGGCTTGCATGTCTTAATGGCAAGTTCTCTCGCTAACAATCATGGGAATACATCAATGTCCCTTGATCATTAGATATTGCAAGTGGCTTGAAATCAGCTCATTTCTTCACACTTTACATGATGTACTTAGGTACCTTGGCACTCATTGACATCAATGGTGAGATTGCCTCACATTGGTTAATGGCATTCTTCAATGGTCAGTAATCCAATGAATTATTTCCATGCTTGACATCGACACATTTATTTGCATGGTTAGAATTGTACCATCAAATTTTGTAGCATGTGAAGATTATATACTTTTCATGACACCATTAGAATATTTATGGCATACTTCCAGCCATATGAGAGTACCATAGTTCCACTTTCAACTCTCATATTTTACTTCAACCAACCAAGCATCAAGTTAGATCCTTCACTTCACATTCTATGATCCAGCAGCAGCAACCACATTCCTATTGCTTAGTTCATCAACGTTTTGGGTAAGTGAAGGTATGTTCTTTTCTAATCTTTAATCATGTATTCCTTGAATGCTAGAAATAAATAAATTTGGAAAATTCCCTCACTGCATTCCCTTCACTACAACAAATCCTAGAATTAGCATCCATTTTTAGTGTAATTTGTGTTTACATTGAGTGGCCAAATTCGACGCTAAATGGGATGCGTCATGGACAAAACTTAAAGCGTCTCAAAAAACATCTTTTTTTGCTTCCTAGATAGCATCCTTTATGACGTCTATTAGCACTCGAGGGGTCCTTCTAGGTTGTAGCTCAAAGAAGCCTGGTAACTTAACTATAATCTCAATATTTCATTCAATGGATCAAGTCAGATGACTAATTAGACCTCACTCACTCAAGACATGCATAAAATCAACCAAATAAACAAGGCTTCTAACCATTATTGTTCACAGGATTTGTAATAAAGGTGAATAAATGAAGAATTCTCACTATGCTGGCAGATTCATAAATAAAGCACTTACATATGAATGGCTAATCATAACAAGGAAATGATACTTGCAATTCAAATCATCAACACAGAGATAGGATGACAACTATCTGGTATTAGACAAAAAGAATAATCATGAATAAAATATCCAAGTACAAGTATAGAACATAAAGAAGATGTAATCTGAACATATAATGAAGAAAAGAGCTTGTATTATTTGACAAGAACATGAAAAGCTTGAGTGAAAAAAGTGTCTAAGAGCCTCCAAAGTTGAACCCCTATACAATGATTATTCAATGAGCTTAAATAAGCTTTACAAATCAGTTTCAAGATCATCCTCAAAATATGGATCTGATAACCTCTTTTCCTATCTCAAATCTAAATTTATGAGGTGGCTGGAAAACACAGAAATTTATGAAAATATGCTTCTCAGCGATTGACCTATATCTCGCAAATAATAACAAATTTTGGAAACTTGAGAGAGGTTATTGTTCTTTGGTTTGTTATGAGAAAAAACCTCTCTCATTTATTAGATATTCATTTTCACTTGCTCGAAATATGTATTTAGAAAACATGTGTCAAACAGGGGAATTCTAAGATCTGAAATTTAGGGCTCAGATATGGATTCGATTCTACCAATATGTGACACTTGTAGGAAAACTGAGATATTTTATTGTTATTTGGTTTGGTATTAGAAAAAACCTCTCTTATTTATTTGAGATTCATTTTCATTTTCTAGACATATTTATTGCAAAAACATGTGTCAAACAGGGGAATTTTGAGATCTGAAATTTAGGGCTCATAGATGGATTTGATTCTCCCAATATGTGACACTTGTAGGAAAATTGAGAGAGATTATTGTTATTTGGTTTTTTATGAGAAAAAACCTCTCTTATTTATTTTAAATTCATTTTTATTTTCCCGGCAGCTGTATTTCAAAAACATGTGTCAAACAGGGGAATTTTGAGATTTGAAATTTAGGGCTCAGACATGGATTCGATTCTCCCAATCTGTGATACCTGTAGGAAAAATGAGAGATTTTATTGTTATTTTACATTTTAGGCACAAAATATTCCAACCTTTTCTTAAAATAATCCTCCAGTCACCCAGGATCATCTTTTCAAAATGATGACTCAGCACAGTAAAAAATCCACATTCCTGAAAACGCTGCCTCATCTTGTGGGGGAATTTTTACTGCCTTCCTAAGATCTAAATGAATATATTAAAGTACCATTGGAAATCGTAGGATTTATAGTTTTCAATCGACTATTTGAGCGTGTAAAACGGCCTCTCCGTGGTTGAGAAAATTTAGTTTTCCGAAGGCAGTTTATCATTTGAAAAACCTGCGATTTCGATGGCTAAGATAGCCCCAAATTTTACATTTAAGCTGTCAAAATCTAGTCTTTCGGTGGATAATAAATAGTTGAAATTTCCACATAAGCCACCGAAACCCGATTTTTAACCTTTTTGAAGAAAAAACAAAATCCAATGTTTTTCAAACTTTATTACATACCTAAAGATCTAAAAAATGAACCAAAATAAACTTAGAAATTTATTTTTCAATGACTTCCTATCACCTAAAATAAACAAATTTGATTATTTTATTTAAGTAGGTAACATATGGCTCCTACTCGAGGATGGAATCCTCCCTGTGAGGTTCCAAGAACCACAGATCTGATGCATTTCCTGGACAACAAAATACAGAACCTAGTCTATTGTTCCATTGGGCATGGAGTGAGCAGTACAGTCATCCTCTGAACACCTTTCAAGAGCTTCCTTTATAGCTAATCCCCTGCAAACCTGTAGCATGTTTGTAGCTTGTCCTGCTTATTCAACAACCAATAACTAGAAAATTCTACCTGCTCATATAAAGAGCTTATTCTCTTTCCTACTCCTAATTCTAATAAGTAGAGGCTTCTTATCAAGTGACATCATGCTTCCAATGAAGCCATGTCAGAAACTGATTTGCTGAACTTATCCTTGATCTTGACCCCAAAAATAGAGGAATGTATAGCCAACAGAAAAGTGGTTTGAACAAATGATAAACCCATATTTCATCGAACATAAATATTTTATCATCTATGTTGTTCATGGATTCCAAATAGTTTGCAATAGGATCATAAAAGTCAACAAGAAATACCTCTTTATGCTATTGATCTTTTCCTTCATTGATGTTAATGTTGAATGTGGACTACTCAACCTCTATCAGTTTGAAAATGCAAACTCAATTGCTGAACTGAACCTTTCTGCTCCTTATCTTTTAGGTTTCCAAAGGGGACCATCTCATCTTCATGACAACCTGAGCTAGTGGATGCATTTGATACAATGTCAAAAGCATCTATAATATAGTTATCATCCTGAAATTCATTAATATCTTGGTCACAATAAGAGGTGTCCCCTATTGCAGCATACTCATCATGAATGTTTAGTTCTTTATTCAATAAATTGAATTCATGACAGCTTTCGGGATATAAAAGATCAACTGAAAATATTCCTTTGCAAAACAAATGAAAGGAAGCATGAAAATCTGCCAAAGAGCTTATACTAGCAATAGGAACAGACCGGTACCAATCACAAGCAATCCCCTCTAATGAATAGAAAAATAGTTTAATCTGAACATCTTCATGCACAATTTGCAACTGATGAATGCAATCATGAAAATCCAGCAAATGTTCAGTTGGTACTTCCCAATATTCTCCTTGAAATCTAGGAATACCAAGTTCCCATTCATCTCTACTAGGCACTAGATTAGGAAAACCAACAATCTTTGAAAAATCAGAGAAAGCATACTTCTTTGCTAAGATCCGGTTCATTTCATACCAGTGGAGTCACCAATAGATTTCTGAACAATGGAATCGCCACTGAATCTGTCCTTCATGGAGTCTCCAGATAGGTGATTACAACTGAAATAATATCCAGGATTTGTCTATCATAAAAGCTGGAACTATGTTGTCTCCCAAGGAAGCTGAGCTTCAATCTCCTCTCCTCGATGATGCCAATTTGTTAGCACTCCAGGAGTCCTTCTAGGTTGTAGCTCAAAGAAGCCGAGTAACTTAACTATAATCTCAATATTTCATTCAATGGATCAAGTCAAATGACTAATTAGACCTCACTCACTCAATACATGCATAAACTCAACCAAATAAATAAGGCTTCTAACTATCACTGTACAGAGGGTTTGTAATAAAGGTGAATAAATGAAGAATTCTCACTATGCTAGCAAGCACTTACATATGAATGGCTAATCATAACAAGGAAACGATACTTGAAATTCAACTCATCAACACAAAGATAGGATGACAGCTATCTGGTATTAGACAAAAAGAATAATCATGAATAAAATATCCAAGTACAAGTATAGAACAGAAAGATGTAATCTGAACATATAATGGCAAAAGAGCTTGTATTATTTGACAAGAACATGAGAAGCTTGAGTACAAAAGTGTCTAAGAGCCTCCAAATTTGAACACCTATACAATTATTCTTCAATGAGATTACATAAGCTTTGCAAATCAATTTCAATATCCTTAAAAGATGGATCTGATAACCTCTTTTCCTATCTCAAATCTGAATTTGTGAGGTGGCTGGAAAATGCAGAAATTTCTGGAAATATGCTGCTCAGAGATTGACCTATATCTCTCAAATAAAAACTGATTTTGGCAAATTGAGATATGTTATTGTTATTTTGTTTTTTATGAGAAAAAACCTCTCTCATTTATTTGATATTCCTTTTCATTTCCCGACATCTATATTTCAAAAGCATGTGTCAAACAGGGGAATTTTGAGATCTGAAATTTAGGGCTCAGAGATGGATTCGATTCTACCAATATGTTTCACCTATAGGAAAAATGAGAGAGGTTATTGTTATTTGGTTTTTCATGAGAAAAAATATCTCTCAGTTATTTGAGATTTGTTTTCATTTTTCTGACATCTATATTTCAAAAACATGTGTCAAACAAGAGAATTCTAAGATCTAAAATTTAGGGCTCAAATATGGATTCAATTCTCCCAATATGTGACATATGTAGGAAAAATGAGAGATTTTATTGTTATTTGGGTTTTTATGAAAAAAAAACTCTCTCAGTTATTTGAGATTCATTTTTATTTTCTCGACATCTGTATTTCAAAAGCATGTGTCAAACAGAGGAATTCTGAGATCTGAAATTTAGGGCTCAATGATGGATTCGATTCTCAAAATATGTGACACCTGTAGGAAAATTGATAGATTTTATTGTTATTTGACATTTTAGGCACAAAACCCTCCAACCATTTCGCAAAATGATCTTCCAGTCGCCCACTATCATCATTTGAAAATTATGACTCAGCATAGTAAAAACGTCACATTCCTGAAAATGCTGCCTCATCTTGCAGGGGACTTTTGACTACCTTCCTGAGTTCTAAATGAAGATATGAAAATTCCATTGGAAATATGAGGATGTATAGTTTCCAATCGACTATTTGAGTGTGTAAAATGGCCTCTCCGTGGCTGAGAAAAATTAGTTTTCCCAAGGCAGTTTATCGTTTGAAAAACCTGCAATTTTGGTGGCTAAGATAGCCCCGGATTTTAGATTTAAGTTGCCCGAAAGCTAATATTTCGGTGGCTAATGAATAGTTGAAATGTCCTCCTAAGCCACTAAAACCTGAGTTTTAATCTTTTTGAAGAAAAAACAATATCCAATGTTTTTAAAACTTTATTACATGCCTAAACCTCTAAACAATGAGCCAAAATAAATTTAGAAATTTATTTTTCAATGACTTCCTATCACCTAAAATAAACAAACTTGACTATTTTATTTGAGGAGATAACAACATCCAAAATAGTGTCTATTTTTTGCTTCCAGAATAGCATCCAAATTTGCTTCTAAAACAAGGTCGATGTTTGTTTCCTAAATATCATATTTTGCTTCCTAACGAGTATCTTCTTTTGCTTCTTAAATGGAATCCCCATTAGCACCATATTTGCATCCTTAATAGCACCATGTTAGAATCCAAATTAGCATCCAATATTGCATTCATTTTTTCTACCACTTTAGCATCCCATTTTGCACCATGTTTTACTTCCAAATATGTGACAATTTTCACTTCCAAATATTGACAATTTTCACTTCCAAATTTGCACCAATTTTTGATTGCTTTTTTACATCGTGTTTTGCTACCAAAATGACGCCAAATATTTCTTCTATTGTTGCAACATATTTTGCTTCCTATCTAGTGTCAGTTTTTGCATCTAAAGTAATGTCTTATTTTTCTACCATATCAACGTCATGTTTGGCTTCATCATTAGCACCACATGTTGCATCCTTTTTAATGTCAAGTTTTGCATCCTATTTTGTTGCCATATCAACACCATGTTTGTCTTCATCACTAGCAGCATGTGTTGCATCCTTTTTAATGCCTAGTTTCGCATATCTAATTTTGTTGTCACTAATTTAGTCGTTTTTAGTAATTTTATATACGACTTTTGGTCATTTTGTTTGGTCAATTATCTCTCATTGTTTGGGCACTTATCTCTTATTTGTTTCTTACTAATTTAGTTGTTTTAACCAATATTATAATATCATTAGGGTATGGAGGAATCGAACCACCAACCTCCTATTTGTAAGGCAGGCTCTCTTCCATTAAGCTAGCACCCTTTAATAATTTGGGAACCTAACTTACAGAGTCCTCTATAATAGTAAAAATGATCAATACACAACTTTGAGTATCTAATGGTTGGAAAAGGATGATAGATTGTATAAGTTCACAATATATGATCAAGTAGGTTATGAAATCCATAAACTGTTTCTAAGAATTTTGAGCAAATCTCAAGAAATTGGCTTAATGGGATTGCAAAAATCACTATTCCCTAGAAACCATAAGTGTACCACTAGATGAGACCTATCAACAACAATTATCTTAGTGTGGATGCCAATGATATAGTAGATAAGCGTGATCATCCTAGAGCCATGTGTAAGTGGAGCAATAAAGAGAATCAAAAGAGGATGATCAACCCAATAGTTGGTGCTTCACATGGATCCTATCCACCATGGGATGAGCAAAGTTCCTTCTTCTATCACGCTAATGAGTATCCACTGTTGATGTATTTGTAACTTCGGAATGTATTCACTTATGTAGTTCATATATTGTATTTGATTAGTCCCCAATGTTCCTATCGAGAGAATCAGTAATGTAAACAAGTCATGTAAAATCATAGAGGATAACCGTCCTTGTTGATCAGGGGTTAAAGTCCCCGCAGTTGTGGGGCACTAGGGTTATTAGACTCTCCTAGATAAGTCAGCCCTGGTGATTTGTTGTCAAGTCGGAAACTAGTATAAATAGAGAATGAACCTCTCTATTTATTACATAGTCACACACACTCAGTTGTAGCGCATGAGTGAGAGAGAAGGAGCTGGGATAAGAGAGAGAACAACTATTGGAGATCATCTTATTGTATTTGGGTTTTACTGCTACCATTGGTGTTCATTCTATCTCTGAGGAAGTTGTGGGGTTTTCTCCTTTATGGTTTCCCCAAGGAAAATATTTGTGTCTATTGTCTCTTTTGATTTTCTCTTATGATTGATTGTTATGCATGTTATTCTCTCAGATAAGATCCTTAAATCATACTGTGTAATAGATAAAAATCTAACATGGTATCAGAGCTAACCTGAGAAGAAGACACTGTGCAGCTACGGAAGCTAGGGATTCTTAATTTTTGGGTCTATCTCCACAATACATTAGCAAAACGAGGCTACGTTGAATCTCCTTTGAAGGGCGCATCTTTCTGTCGAAGCAGAATCTGATTTTGAGCACTTTCAGTTTTTGGCCTACCACTACATTGGGAAATTAGGGCTTTTCACCAAAGAGGAATTTATTAGTGAGCCCAAGATAGGATTACTCTCCTCCTCAAAATAAAATTTTAGAGACAAAAATCAAGATTTTTGGTTGAGTAGAACTCCGGGAAAGTCAAACCCTAATTTTCCCTGGAACCAGAAAACCAGCACTGTAGAAGATCAGCTCTAGATCTAGTTTTCAGCTTCTCAAATTGGTAATATATAAATCCTTTGTATTTCCATTTGAGGTTCTCAATTAAGATGTATCATCACACCAAGCTTGATGAAAATCTTGAGGGAGCTGCTAACTTCCGAGCCTGGAAGTATAGGATCTCCCTGGTCCTGGAAGAAAATGAGTTGGACACTTACATTAGTGAAGAGGTTTTAGTTCCAGAGGGAGATGAGGCTAAGGCCTTACACAAAAGGAAATTGGTCATGGCTAAGAGGATTATCGCTGATTCAATCAAGGATCACCTCATACCACAGGTTGCATCCCTAAAGACACCAAAAGCAATATTTGATGCCCTGACCAAGCTATTTGAAGGAAAGAACATAAACCAGAAGATGACTTTGAGGAACCAGTTGAAGAATGTGAAGATCCAGAATGCGGAGACCATACAGTCATACTTTACAAGGGTCTCACAAATCAAAGAACAACTCGAAGCAGTGGATAAAGAAGTAGAGAATGCAGAAATTGTGATGACCACCTTGAATGATCTTCCTAGGTCATGGGATTCTTTCATTCAAGGGATTTTTGCTAGAAGAAAGCTAGCTACCTTCAGTAGACTATGGGAGGAATGCTCACAAGAAGCTTGGATAGTATCCTGAGAAGAAAATATGGGAAGTGAAGATCAAGCTCTCACAGTACACTCCAAGAAAATTAGGAGGGACTATCATCATGCCAAAGGTAAGCATTCTCATCATAAAGATAACTATAGAAAATCTAACAAAGACATATCTAAATACAGATGCTTTACATGTGATGAAAGAGGACACTTTTGCAAGAGATTGTCCCAAGAATAAGAATATCTCTCACAAGAAGAAGGACAAAAAAAGAAGACATCATGATCACACTGCAGAGGATGATGAACCTTCCAGAAATAGAATAAAACAAGAAAGTGAAGATTCTTCAAGTGATGAAGAGTATGTTTTGATTTCTGCCCTCACAGGAACTATCACACATGGGACCAAGGATTGGCTTATCGATAATGGGGCTTCCAAGAATATGACGGGATTCAAAGAATCATTTGTGAAATTATCATAACATGAGTCACCCCACAAGGTGAAACTTGAGGATGACTACCAGTATCCAATAAAAGGTAGTGGTGAATCCTCCTACAAGTTAGACTATGGAAAGTCTATGAAAATGAATGATGTATTTTTTGTACTAGGACTAAAGAAGAACCTCCTCTTAATCTCTACATTGGATGCAAAAGGCATGAGGGTTGCATTTGTAGATGGTCAAGTTCTTATGTGGCCAAAGGGAAAGACTATAGATGATGCAGTTGTGATTGGAGAGAAAGAGGGAGGATTATACAAGCTAAAGGGCCAACCAGAACAAGCCTTGGTCCATGACTCAGTAGATCCAAATGAACTTTGGCACAGAAGGC
Organism: Pseudotsuga menziesii; assembly: GCA_001517045.1. Classification (NCBI taxonomy): domain Eukaryota; kingdom Viridiplantae; phylum Streptophyta; class Pinopsida; order Pinales; family Pinaceae; genus Pseudotsuga; species Pseudotsuga menziesii. Next base: position 90,043 of record LPNX010345009.1, on the reverse strand, counting down.
TTGCACATGTGCACTATAGAGCACTACCACTTGCAAGCAAAGTTGTTGAAGGTCTTCCATAAATACAGGCAAAGCATGAAGGAGTTTGCAAAGGATGTGTGAAAGGAAAGCACACAAAGAATAAATTTCCAAGTAGCAAGAGCAAGGAAAAAGGAATATTGGAAATCATCCACTCCATTATATGTAGTCCAATGTCATCTAGTTCATTAAGTGGGTATGTATACTATGTTTCTTTCATTGATTAATTTTCTAGGAAGACATGGATATACTTCTTGAAGAACAAAGATGAAGTATTCAGTAAGTTCAAGGAATTCAAAGCCTTGATCGAGAACCACATAGAAAATAAAATTAAGACCTTTCGATCAGATAATGGCGGAGAATTCACATCAAATGAGTTTAAAGAATCATGCAAAGAATCAGAGATTAAGAGGGAGTTGACCACTCCATATAATCCACAATAGAATGGGGTTGTAGAAAGGAAGAATAGAACGATCATGGAAGCTGCAAGGGAAATGCTTCATCACCAAGATATTCCCATGCATCTATGGGAAGAAGGTGCTAGGACAGCTGTATATGTACAAAACCATACTTTTCATATAGTACTTGAGAAAAAGACACCTAAAGAAGTCTTCTCTGGCAAGAAACCAGAAGTCAGTCATCTCAAAATATTTGGTTGTCTAGTGTAATACACATTCCAAAAGAAAAGATGACAAAGTTAGATCCTTCAAGAAAGAAGGGTATATTTGTGGGATATAGTGAAAGCTTGAAGTCTTACAGAATATATTTCTCGAGATTCAAGAAGATCGACATCAGCAGGGACGTAACATTTGACAAAGACTCAACTTACATCAAATACATGAAGAGACCTGTTGAATACTCTGAAGAAACAGAAGTACCCATAATTCAAGATACAACTATGAACGATGCAACTCAAGAAGAATATTGAGAAATAGAAGAACCCCAGGAACCTGTAGATCCACCTGAGGAGAAGAATCCTCACAATAGGAAACCTACATGGGTATGAGAGGCTATTCAAGGGGTGGAAAGATATGGGGCTCCAGAAGAGATGCACAGAGAGAGGAAGAGAACTAGGTCCTACTCTGGATATGTAGCCCTATTATTTGACATCATTGATAAAGAACCTTCCTACTATGAAGAAGTGATAGAGAAGAAAGAATGGAAGGATGCTATGATCGAGGAGTATCAGTCGATCATGAAGAATGATGTCTGGGATGTTGTTCCAATACCAAAAGGGAATTCTATTGTTACTTCCAAGTGGATCTTCAAGATCAAGCATGCTGCAGATGGAAGCATAGAGAAATATAAAGCAAGATTTGTGGCTCGTGGCTTCTCCCAGAAAAAAGGAATAGATTATGAGGAAACTTTTGCACCTATAGCCAGATACACTTCCATTAGATCAGTACTTCCTCTGGATGCAGTAATGAAATGGAAGATACACCAGATGGATGTCAATACTACTTTCTTGAATGGTTTAGTGGGAGAGGAAGTATATCTAGAGAAGCCACTTGATTTTGAGACACATGACAGGGAAACTCATGTGTGTAAATTGAAGAAAGCCCTGTATGTTTTGAAATAGGCACCCAAGACATGGTACGGTAGAATTGACTACTTCCTGACTAGTTTGGGCTTTACCAAGAGTAAAGAAGATTCCAATGTTTACTACAACGTTGAGAAAGGGAACCCAGTGATACTCCTATTGTATGTAGATGACCTGTTTGTAATAGGTGAGGATGGTTTGATTGTTGATACAAATAGGAAGCTTGATGTCGAGTTCGAGATGAAGGACTTGGGATTATGCATTACTTTCTAGGCGTGGAGGTGTGGCAGAATGCAGATGGAATCTCCCTGTGAAAAGGGAAGTATGTAGTAGAGATCATGAAGAGGTTCAGGATGATGGAATGTAAGGCCATGACCACACCTATGGAATCAAACCTGAAGCTATTGAGTGATGCTTCATCAGAGTCGGTTGATGCTACTATGTATAGTTAGATGATTGGGTCCTTGATGTACCTAACAAATACGAGACTAGATATTTTCTTTGATGTGAACATATTGAACCAGTTCTTGATGGATCCTAGACATGTTCACCTGATTTCTGCAAAGCATATTCTAAGGTACCTGAAGGGTACAGTTGATTATGGGCTCAAGTATGAGGAAAATCAGAAGATTAACCTGGAAGGTTATGTTGATTCAGATTGGGCAGGCAGTGCCATTGATGGGAAGAGCACTTCGGGGTGTTGCTTTAGTATGGGATTAGGTGTGATCTCTTGGTTTAGCAGGAAGCAATCCTGTGTGGCACTGAGTACAGCTGAAGCAGAGTATGTCACAGCTTGTTTGGGTAGTTGTGAGGAAGTGTAGTTGAGGAAGCTACTATCATATTTGTTTGATCTCCAGTTGGATGCTACTTGTATATATTGCAACAACCAGGGTTGTGTGAAGTTGTAGGAGAACCTGATGTTCCATGATAAGTCAAAGCATATAGAGATAAAATATCACTATATCAGGGATATGGTCCTGAGAGGAGTAGTGAAGCTCCAATATGTTGCGATGGAAGAACATATAGCTAATGTGTTGACCAAGCCATTTTCTAGAGTGAAGTTTGAGTACATCAGGGAGAAGCTTGGTGTTCTCCAAATCAAGTTTCCTTCCAAGGGGAAGTGATGAGTCTGTGACCCATTCTGACATGGTGGTAGGCTGGGCCTCCCATGGTTAGATGTAAGTGCAAATCCATTCTAACATGGTGGTAGACTGGGCCTCCCATGGTCAGATGTAAGTGCAAAGCCATTTTGACATGGTGGTAGGCTGGGCCTCCCATTGTTAGATGTAAGTGCAGATCCTTTTTGACATGGTTGCAGGTTGTGCCTCCCCATGTTCAGATATAAGTGATGATACTTTTTGACATGGTAGCTGGCTGGGACTCCCATGGTCGGATGTGAGTGTTGGGCCTTTCTGACATGGTGGCAGGAAAGTCCTCCCATGGTAAAATATAAGTGATGGACGAGCCTTTCTGACATGGTGGCAGGATGGGCCTCCCATGGTCATATGTGAGTGCTGGGCCTTTTTGACATGGTGGTGGATGTATTCCTCCCATGTTCAGATGTGAGTGTTGGGTGTGCCTTTCTGACATGGTGGTGGATGTGTTCCTCCCATGGTTATATTTAAGTGTTGGGTGGGCCTTTTTGACATGGTTCTTAGATGTGTTCCTCCCATGGTCAGATATAAGTGCTGAAGAAGTTGAACACCTACCTGGAGGCTAAGTCTACAACCAGCATGAAAAAGGGATGGCTCTGTAGAACTTCCTGTGATGAGTAGAATTAAGAGATGGCATCAATTGATCGAGACAGCGGAGTAGTGATGATGATGATTGAGTGATGATCTAGCTTTGATGATGATCCATACTTGATCTAGAGAAGAATACTTGTGCTGATGAATTGTTTCAAGAGAATACCTTCCTAGTTAAGAGGGAGTGTTGATGTATTTGTAACTTCAAAATGTATTCACTTATGTATTTCATATATTGTATTTTATTAGTCTCCGATGTTCCTATCGGGAGAATCAATAATGTAAACAAGTCATGTAAATTCATAGAGGATAAGCCTCGTTGTTGATCAGGGGTTAAAGTCCCCGCAGTTGTGGGGCACTAGGCTTATTAGACTCTCCTAGAGAAGTCGACCCTGGTAAGTTGTTGTCAAGTTGGAAACTAGTATAAATAGAGAGTGAGCCTCTCTATTTATTACACAGTCACACACACTCAATTGTAGCACATGAGTGAGAGAAAAGGATATGGGATAAGAGAGAGAACAACTATTGGAGATCAGCTTATTGTCTTTGGGGTTTACTACTGCCAGGTTTTAATGCTTCCATTGGTGCTCATTCTATCTCTGAGGAAGTTGTGGGGTTTTCTCCTTTATGGTTTCCCCGAGGAAAATATTTGTGTCTATTGTCTCTTGTGATTGTCTCTTGTTGGACGGATTAAAGTAACTGAGAGGTGGGGGGGTGAATCAGTTACTTACCAAAGTGCATATTTTTAAAGGATGTTTCAGATTTATTATGGACATATGTTTAAACCATTCAACATATAGCAGCAAATTAAATAGCAGTCAACATTCAATCACATCAACGAACACAATACACAATGTTTTCATGAGGAAACAGTAAATACTCGTCTTCTTAAGAATGAAAGGTAAGCTCCAACTCCTCTTTACATTCTTTTATTTTGCCTGAGCTTCAACCCAGACGAGGCTGCTACCTCTGGAAGCTCCAACTTCCAATTATACAAGCACCAACTTGTTTCTATTTTCTGGCAACAACCAAAAGGATGCTACAACACCCCAGAGAACTCTTTTGAATTATAGAATGAATCAAACCCTTACAACCCCTTACAGTCTATGACTAGGCTTTACAAATCAGCATTTACATTACGATTCTGAATTAGACAGTATTGCAGATATTCACAACAGATGTTATAATTCTATCTCTGTACATTTTTATCTGTTTTTCATCAAGACTAAGCACATACAGAACTCACCGAGACTATCACTGTATCATTCTTATATTCTTTCTCATCTGGACTCTTCATACTCTGCAACTATCATCGTATCCAGTTCATCAATCCTTTTCTGCAATGTGCTCAATCTCTTATATTCGAAATTACCTTACTGAACAGTGCACACCACCCACTGCTTGCTACAATATATATATATATTCCAGTCGATTCCCATTCTCTCCATTCATTACAGAAACGGTTACGGACTCTTCATTTTCCATCTAATTGCAAATGAGAAACAGTTAAAAGGTCTCAAATGCTGATCTGTACAGAACGATTCACATTCCATGAATACCATAGATTCTCAAAGTCTTTAACTGAAAAACCCTTAAGTCCTTGAAATACTTAGCTTGCCTGACTCTCTGCATTCCACGAATAGTCATTCTCTACTCTGCAAGGCTATGCCACGCCACTTCTTGCCAATGCCATGCCACGCTGGGGTTTTAAATGTTTAAATCGGAGGTTTACTTGCTTATCCTTCCACCGTTGTGAAAAGATAATCAGCTTCAGTTTCGATATTCTTTTCCGATGCATTTTCCTTAGTCGGCTGAATATTTGGTTTCGTGTCGGAACATTTTGTTCTTTCAATCTTCGCCGTTGCGGCTCCATAATGGCTAACCATCTGACTCATAATGTTTTCGACGCCGATATACCTACCGCGGAACCCGTAGTCTTCCATCTTTCATCGTTGCGGCTGCATAATGTGCTAACCATCAGACTCATAAATTTTTCGACGCTGATAGACCTACCGCGGAGCCCGTAGTCTTCCGTCTTCTGCCGTTGCAACTGCATAATGTGCTAACCATCCGACTCATAAAGTTTCCAACGCCGATAGACCTACCGCAAAGCCCATGGTCTTTCCTTCTTCCGCCGTTGCGGCTCCTGAAAGCCTTTATACCTCCACCGTTGCGGCTCCCGTTCCGCTCCAACTTCCGATGTTTCAAAGCTCCAGTGTTGCGGCTCCCGTTCTGCTTTTCGCTCTGATGTTGCGGCTGCAAATGAGACTATTCTTCCGCTCGCCGATATTTTTGTTTGTCGCGTTGTCGCCGATCCTTTTGTTGTGGGATTTCGCCATTGCGGATGAAGAAGCCACTACCCTTCCCTCATTGCGGATGAAAAATCATTATCCTTCTGTCATTTAGTCGTTTCTCCTTCGCTCGCCGATATGTTTGTTTGTCCATTGTCGCCGATCCTTGTGTTGTGGGCTTCCGTCGTTGCGGATGAAGAAGCCACTACCCTTCTACCGTTGCAGATGAAAAATCGCTATCTTTCCATCCACATTGTTTCAGATCCTGCCCATCCTATATAGTGTGATCAAATTATTCATTTAGAACTATGTTTTATATATGTGAATCGCTGTATAGATGTAACACTTGATTGTTTTCATCCTTATGTTTCATTTATTTGAATGTATAATAAAATCCTCTGTTGTAGTGAACTGTGTAATCATCCTTTTCAATATGCGGGTATTCTGTGCAACATTTAGAGCTGTGACATTGTTCTCATCTATGGCTATAACATTAACATTTGCTTCATTACTATTGTGACTTCCTTTGATTCATCCTGCTGTGGCTTTTCCTGTGAGTGAAACATTCTAAGTTTGGCATATGGCAACATTCAGACTGTGTAGAAAAACTGGCTAACAAACTCCCCCTTTGACATGATGACAAACTTTGAAAGCTTTCTCCCCCTTTTGACATCCATGGCAAAGATAGAAAGAGAACTCCCCCTGTGAATATGTCTCCCCCTGTCACTGTGAGACAACTAACAGCTGAAAAAATGAAACCAATCTGTACTGAATATGTTCAAAAAGAAAGAGAACACAGAAATAACCAAAATCTGGAACCATTTGACACCAGGAAATCAGAACCTGTAATGTGAATGAAAAAATATTCAGAGAGGACAAACCCCCAACTGAGCTTGAAGCATTTCAAACTGAGATTTGGGAAGAGGCTTAGAGAAAATATCAGCAATCTAGTCTTTTGTTCCAACATATTCAAGCTTAATAACTTTGGACAGCACCTTCTCTCTCAGAAAATGATATTTGATGGGTATGTGTTTAGTCTTTGAATGCATCACTGGGTTCTTTGAAATGCTTATTGCACTTGTATTATCATAGAAAATGGGAATGGGATCATCATTCTGTATGTGCATATCCTTCAACATCTGCTTCATCCAAAGAATCTGGGTGCAACATCTTGCTGCTGCTATATACTCTGCTTCAGCTGTAGATAATGAAATAGATGATTGTTTCTTACTGGACCAGCTTACCAAACAATCTCCAAGAAAGAAGGCAGCACCACTAGTACTTTTATTGTCATCAACACATCCAGCCCAGTCAGCATCATTAAATGCATATAAGTCTAGAGAGTCATATTTTGGATACCATAAACCATGATTTGTTGTTCCTTTTAAGTATCTGAAAATCCTCTTCACAACCAACAAGTGACCATTCTTAGGTGAAGCCTAAAATCTTCCAACCTGACAAACCGCATGCATAATGTCTGGCCTAGTTGCTGTAGCATAGAGTAGACTGCCAATCATGGATCTGTACATAGTCTGGTCTACATCTCCAGAGTTATCATCTTTACTGAGTTTACATCCAGTGACCATAGGTGTACCAACTGGCTTACAGTCCTCCATATTGAATTTATTTAACATTTCATTAATGTATTTAGTTTGAGAGATAGAGATACCTCTGTCACATTGATTGATTTGTAATCCAAGAAAGAACTTCATTTCTCCTAGCATAGACATTTCAAATTCCTGCTGCATGCTTTCAGCAAACTTTGTGCTCAGTCTATCATCGTCACTCCCAAAAATTATGTCATCAACATAAACTTCTATAATAATAAGGCTGTTATTCTCTTCTTTAATGTACATGTTTCTATCTGTGTGACCTTTCTTGAATCCTTGCTGCATTAAGTAGTTATCTAGTCTGGAGTACCATGCCCTAGGTGCTTGCTTTAATCCATATAGCGCTTTACTCAATCTGTAAACAAACTGTGATGCATCCTGTACATGAAATCCTTCTGGCTGCTCCATGTAGACTTCCTCTTCCAGATCACCATTCAAAAAAGCTAACTTCACATCCATTTGGTAGACTTTAATTTGTTTGGAGCTGGAATATGCTAAGATCAACCTTATTGCTTCCATTCTAGCAACAGGGGAAAATGTTTCACTGTAATCAATCCCTTATACTTGTGCATAACCTTTGCAGACTAGTCTTGT